>UYYA01004728.1:0-63057 GCA_900624975.1 Angiostrongylus costaricensis
GCAACCTTTATGAGCTTCAAGATCGACTCCGCTATCAGGCCAAGCTAGAAACACCAAATAGACCAAATACCCCGCTAGGCACGCATAGGACCCAGAGACATAACGGGGACGACTTCGAAGTATGTGTCACGATCCTCGCACGCGAATCAAGAACACAGGCGCGAAAAACCCTCGAGGCACTCTGGATTAATTCCAGAAATCCGAAAATGAACCGCAGGGAAGAATGCCTCATTATCACGCGTGATATAGGGCAGTATATAAAACTGCTTTTCTGATGTGAGGGGCACATTATACTTCCACGTGATTTCTGTGCGGTTGGTCTCTACGTGACATACTTAGTGCAACCTCATAGAAAGCGGTGAGTGTGCAAAGCTGTGTTCAAAGTGATTGAAATCTTGGTTTGGGGTTTCTTTGTTTGGTTATGGAGGCGTCTGGCCGAGTGAGTTGCTATCAACTTGACCTTTCCAGGCTCTGAAGAAGGCGAAATTCGCCGAAACGTCAGCTTAATCGTGAACAAAGAACAATAACACCTCGCGTTTGCTCAAAAAAAATACGAACACAAAATAGAGATAAAAATCAAGAGGTATCAAGGTATTGTATCGTGTTTTTCTATGGAAGTAAATGTATGCTGTTTAAAAACCCCGCGATTGCTGAACTGTTATTTCTTTGGATGTGAGACTCTACGGAGGCATATAGTCGAATCTAGTGAAACCAAATATTCCAAGAAATCGCTATTCAATTCTCCCAAAGAAATGGCCAGATTTTGTTTCCTGTTTTGCTGTAACACTGCTACGCAAGTTTATTAATACCCCTACTATTGAAAACGTTTGCCTTTGTGTTCCAAGTGTGAAAAGTCACACCTTGCTCAATCTCACGAGTCCTCTTGATTTACCGTTAAACCAAACTTCAAGATTGAGTAATCAAAGCTTCAGACAGACAACAAACCAATACAGCAACAACGGCATAACGGAATTAACAAACATAGCAGATTTACATAAAAATAAGGAGGAATATTAATGCATCGATGACTAGAACGAGATGTGTTTAACACAAAACTGAAGCTAGACAAGCTCAACATTTGGATTCTACAACGTGAGGTAAAGAAGCGAGAATCCAACGGCTGTAACAATATCTGGGAGAATGGAAGGACCACTACTGGTTTTATTCATTCTGGAGTTTCGGATTGTGCTGAGTTAGTGCTATAAAACTTTGAGATCACCAGCTAGCGCAATTTGATAGAGCATATTCTGTGTGTGAAAGTACATTATACACAAATGTATACTTTTTTTTTACAAGCAGCTAATTCTATCATATTATGGCGATGAGGGGCCATTGGAATAAAAAATGAGAATTTTAGATAACACGAAATAAGCGATACAATGAAAATGGAATTGTTGGCAAGACATCAATTTTATCCAGAACACTACTTACACATTGACTGGCTGACAATATTGATGAAAGAAGATTTTGAAGAACAAAGAGCATCCGTACTAGCAGAAAGTGCAAAGCTCGAAAAAAGCATTCGCAACGTCGGTCGAGGATTCGCCGAATCAAAGTAATCACCTTCCAATCTTCAGATGAAGCAAAAACTACTTCCAGAAGGATAACAAATGTTTTGTACGTTTCCATATGTTTTACGAGTTTTTGATGTTTTCACTCCAATTTCTCTGACAAATATGTCCACCTGCTCGATTACCAGATTTGAAAACATGGATATGTCATCACACTGACACGCCCTTCAGAAGTCTAACATTGCCTTCCTGTTGGTAGTGAACCGCACAAAAAGCGATCCCCTCAGAATGAGATCCAAATAACCAAAGAACCTTCCGAAAATCCTTACCAAGACACTAGTTTGGGTCCTCACACGTTATATGTCAGAATGAAAGGTTCCTAAATGGAAGAACAGGAAAAATGTTGTTGCACAAGAACCTTCACGAGATCAGCCAGTCGCCCGTGGTGTATAAACTCTTCAATCGAGTCATCCTCAACGGGACAGTAGGACAGTAAGAACAAAAGCCATTTGAGCTATAAAGGTATCTTAAACTTCCACTATGAAAGATCATACCCACAGATAAGGAGATTCAATGAAGTAGCGCGCGAGTACACGGGACCGTACAGTTCCGCTTTCATTGACTTTAAAAAGACCTTAAATTTAACGACATAAGTGGTCACAGAAACTCTGAATGACCACGGCTTCGCTATTCAGTACAAAAAGACCCTTCGCAAGCTATAAAAGAATTTCACAATGACATCGTCATTCCATAAAGACATGAATATCGACGTTTGGATAAAAGTTTGAGAAGGCGTTTCCACTTAGCTAAAACTGTCTATAGTCACCTACGAGAACGTTATGCGAAAATTTGAATGCGATAAGACAACATGCGAGTGGAATTTGATGGTTAGCAGCTAAACCACCTTCACTTTGCTGATGATACTGCTTTCATGACTGAAGCATTAGCTAAGTGAAATGAATGCTTGCAGACTACGGCAATATCTTTGTAGTCTTCGGTCCAAGACTATGTAAATATGAAGGATGATCGCCGACTATTATCGAATGCGTTACCGAGCTGCTGCTAGTAGTACCACAGAAGTAGGACAGAGAATGCGAATTTTCGACGATCGAAGATTAGACACGTCGTTAAGCTGATATGCTGAGAATCAGGCGAAATGAATATATATGTTTTAGCGACCACGTGTACACAATAATCGCGGTCAACTATCCAAGAAAACCAACTCATACAAATGATGTCGTTAAAAAATCGTCATACCCGTTACTTCATCGGTCCACATCCTTTGTTTCCAAGATTGCGCACATAGAATATGCCCATTCAACAAAAAATCTGGTAACCACATCTAGGTTTTTCTACGCTTTTTAAGATAAAGGTTTCTTAAGTTGCGGAACTTTCGCTTCGCGGGTAACCAAGCATGATGACGACTGAAGAAGTAGTGGCTCAAATCCCACAGACACAGTATTCGGCAGCAGAGATCGAGCAAACAGCTCCAAACACCTAAAAATTGGCAAAGTGAAGTGGAACTGTATTAGCAAAGCGTCTCAGCTAGTTTTATCGATCTCTGCCATCAGCGGGATTGATCTGGTGAGCACAAATCGGCAACGAACAGAGTTAAGCTGAGGCTTAGTTATAATCACAATTTTAACTTATTATTTACAGCTTACTCTTTTTAATGCCAGGGTATATTGCGCAATATAACTTCAATCATTCTGAGATATTTGCAAAACACCGGCCGATTTGGGCTCCCCAGATCAATCCCGCTGACGGGTGATTGCTGATGGCACAGATCGATAGAACTAGCTGAGAAACAGACGAAACGAAGGACCCGCACGGTGTGGTAGTGAACGCGTTACTCCCCGGAAAGGACAATATCGCATTCGTTCCCCACCGCATACACCTGCAGTCCGGAGTTTTGCAAATTTCTCAGCATCATTGAAGTTATATTTCGCAATATACCCTATTGTTTAAAAGAGTAGGCAGTAAATAATAGGTTAAAATTGACAAACGATTTTATTTTCCTCCTATGGAGCTGCCATATTCCCTAGAATTTACAATATACAGTGTCAAATGATTCAAAAGACCGACTTTCGACAAACCTTGGGATTAATAATCAACCCACATTATCTCGCGAACTCTCTGATAGACTGTTATGTGGGTGTTAACACACATTTAATGTTCGATGGCTAATAATTCAACTATTTCGCCCTTTCTGACAATTTCTAAATCTGAAATTTTTCCTTGGAAATCTAACCATTTCGGTTGCACTCCAAGACTTCTCAAAATTGGCACCACTGGGAGCTTACGTGAAGGTAAAGCCATCGGCACACTGAAAACGCGATTGAATAAATTAAAATTACCTTTTAGTAATACATGATGATCTACTGAATGAAGCAACTCATTAGCTTCCTCGGTTCCATTTAAAAGTGGAACAGAAAATACTCTACAACCAAAGTTCTTCAGAAGTCTTTTTTCCACAGCAGTTTTACTACAATTACCTGGCAAACACTTTCCCATCGAGCGTGGAAACTGATGTATAACGAGAGACAGATTGAGGACGAGAAGCAAGTACGAACCTTTCGTACGGGACCTTATGGAATTCACTAAACGAGCACACCGGTTCTCCATCTTGAGTTACCTGGAACAGCAATACAGTGCATCATTTCTACCCGTCAGCACAAAAAAAAACGGATTTCCAATATTTTCACAGACCACTGCGAATGTGCATTTTCGGTCTATAATTTAGCAGTAAATCTGGACCAGCATGGGTGACCAAAACAAAAACTGCACAGACATCATAAAAATAAAAATAAAACAGTTTACAGTAGTCCTATGGTAATAGTCAGCAGAGACAAATCAAATAAATCAAGCATCATTAGTATACACACTTTCAACCAGTAGAAAGTTGCGATGCGTTCCAGCCTCCATCGACGAAAGTGTGCAGCGACATCACGTTCAATACCTAAATGAACCTAAATAATGTGCTTTGTATTTCATCTGAAAAAAGGTGAGCTTCCAAAACAAATTAATTAGTAAGTTATTTCGCTTAGAAACACTTTAGTTAATCACTAGGAGAAAACTAATACAAAGTTTCAACATAACAAATTTCAGCCTTAGTAATAGTGCCGTCGCTTAAAAAAGGGCCTCACTATGTTGCACATACTTTGTTAAGCATCGAAGGCGATCATAGTTTAGTAATTACGAAACCACATTGTCAAAAAAAGCTTTTTACCTATTATTCACATACTAGTGACAAAAAATAAAAAGATAAAACTCCCGGCATTAATCAATCCCTAAGGGATGCGCCATGCATTCAATTTCATTAAGCATCGTTTGGAGGTGATTGAATGCATAACTGCCCTTAACAATGATTTGCGATGGCCTACCGATGTATCGAACCAGTGCTGCTATCCTCTCAGACAGGCACGATACCAATGTGCACGGCACACCCTCTCTACGAAAATGTGATAGGTTTCGATTATATGAGGTGCGCAGCCCCGCTAGATGTGAGGGCTGGTTAAATTTTTTCACCAACCATTTACATCCTAGTAATCAGTTATAAACTGCTAATTCTTAACCATAGGCAATTTACTACGTAACCTTTCCGATTTGTTATCCAGACCACTACCAAACCATTCGGAGCGAGGCTATCCATTTCGATTTGGGAGAGAACAGAATCATCCATAACGTAGCTGAAACACAATGCACAATGCGTAAATCCAGCAAAAAATCACTTTTCAACGAAGACAGTAAGATTTGCCTTTTCTGACGTTTTACAGATCGATTCTCCCATGGTGGATCCATGATGATGAGATCAAATCTTTCATCTAGAAGGCAGAGATACAGTAAAGAGTGTAGGCTTTGAATACTGGAACTGTTAAGCATAAATTAGTAACTGATAGAAACAAAGTCCAATAATGACAGTGATATCATTATGTTAAATCTTATTTGTCTATTTTTTTCCCATAGCAGAATATTATGTGGAATACAACCACCAGGATACTGAAACATAAGTAAAACTTGCAACCTTAAGTTGTTGGTGCAGGACAACGTAAGCCCCCGAAAAGGGTTGTCTCATGCTCGAAAATTTCACACAATAATGGTAGTTAAGAGTCGGTGATCATGACAACGATTAATAATGGTAAGCATGCAACCACAATGATGCTGAGATATTTGCAAAACTCCGAACCGCAGGTGTCTGTGGTGAGGAACGAACGCGCTATTACCCTTTCCGGGGGCTAACGCGTTCACCACCACACCATGCGGATACTTCGTTTCGCCCCTCTCTCATCTAGTTCTATCGATCATAGCTTTGCAAATATCTCAGCATCACTGTGGTTGCATCACACGTAATACCCTGCCATGAAGAATAGTAATACGCAGTAAATAAAAAAGTCAATATAATGGTAACGATATTAATAGGAAACTGGCAATACAGTGGTAGTGGTACCGATCATCACAATTACTGCGCTAGTTCTACCCGGCTCGGGCTCACCAAGGCTTTCACCCCTCTGGGATCGAGAAACTGGTACCAGACTTGTCTAAGAACAGTTCACCCTCTTCCTGGGTGTTGGACTGCGATGTACAGCGGAGGCAATCGTCCCCCCGGTAGGGTCTTCCAGGCTGAGAAAGAATCTGGCGTTTCCATCAGCAAGCCCATCTAAGAGTAGACCAATAATAGGATCTGTCACCGTCCTGGTGCCAATCTAGTCGCATGGTGGCAAACCTCCCTCTAATCTATGAGGACGGCGACTGGCTGTGGTGGTGACGACCTGGAGTAGAACTACGTCAGGCTAACCGCAAGGCTGCAGGGCACCACAGTAGCTAAACCAGTAAAACTCCTTAAAATGGAAATTATGCTGGGGCCCGCACAACCAGTGAGGGCGGACCATCCAAGTATCCAAGTTGTAATAACTTAATATTGATAATAATATAATAACAATAAGAGTACTAATAATAATGAAGCAGTGCAACAATAATAATAAGAATAATGGAGAGAACAAAACAGAAAAGTAGAAAGTAAGCAGGTGATAATGACGACAACGTTGGACTAAGAAATAACGCCAATAAAAAGTAATGAAATAAATATTATTTATCGAATTAACTACTAAAATCAAAAAATAATAACAAGAACGTTTCCATATTGCGAATAGCCGAAATAAACAACACCGTTGATTGCAGTGAAATTGCGAACATCGGAGACACAGCCGACGTGAAATGTGGCCTTCGGAGGAACGTAGTAAAGCGAAGGAGTCTCATTCGCCGATTCTGAAGGAAGACCAAGTCGATTGCTCACTGATGTGAAAAACGTCAACAATTAAAAAAAAGACTAATTCTCCACGACTTGAAGTGATCGGATTACTTGAAACATTCAAACGAATGCAGCAGTCAGAGTCGTTCCTGTACCATGAATTCAGCATGCAAAACTCGTCTTCAACAACAAACTTCCTGAAACCATCTATAAAATTACAACTAGAAAAAAACCACAATTTTAACTTTTTATTTACTGCCTACTAATTTTTACGGCAGGGTGCGATGTGAAATGCAACCACAATGGTGATGCAATATTTGCAAAACTCCAGACCGCAGGTGTCTGCGGCGGCGATCGAACACGTTATTACCCTTTTCGGGGCCTAACGCGTTCATCACCACACAACGCCGGCACTTCGTTCCACCCTTCTCTGTGCTAGTTTCGATTTCGACTACAGCCTCAGCTTAACAGGGTTCAATGCAGATGTGGCCTCACTAGGTCAATCCCGTTGATGGTGATTGCTAACGGAACTGGTAGCCAGAAAACTAACTGAGAGAAAAAGAAAGTTGGAATAAACGAGCATCATGGTGTAAACGTATCAACCCCAGGAAACGGTGTTAACGAGTTCGATTCCCACCGCAGACACCTGCAGCCCCAGGACTTATAAATATCTTTGCACAACATTGGTTGGGGAGAAATCATCGCTCATTGCCTGATACTTTCCAATTCTCAGGATCGAATATCATTCAATCTAATCATGGTGAATTACGATTTCACCCTATATTAATGTTGTGCTAGTACTTTCTTGTCGTTCAAGTTCAGTAGTCACGCATTTTTATGGTTAAATCAGAACAAGAAGTTAAACAATTTCTAGGACCGATTTCAAAATGTGGAACTGGGGAGTGGACTGAGAATTTCCCTGAAATAGATTTCCTAAAAGACCCCTATATTACTGACTTAAAACAATAGTTAGGGTGCAGATAGCATAGTGGAAGTGGTGCCGGTCATCACGAGTACGGTGCTTGTTCGATCCCGCTCAGGGCTCCCCAACCCCCTCATCCATCCGGGGTCGAAAATTGGTACCCGGCTTGTCCAAGAAAAAATCACCTTCTGCAATTAAATTGGGAATACTCTAACCGGGCTATCTCAGGACTCCAGAGAGAATAGACTCGACCAGATTCTACCACATTCAAGACGAAGTGAAAATCCTCAATCATCAGCCGAAGCCACACGAAAAAGTTAGACGACCATTGTGGATGATGGATGCGAGAAAACGACTCGAATGTGAAAAGTCTGGAACCGGCACAGTAGACGTGAATACGGATCGTATAAAAATAGAAAAATAAAACAATAGTTACCAGGTTCCTGTTTTTTCACGATTCGTATCCACAATATATGAATCTGCCGCTTTCCTTCAAAATTCACCATCTATTCTATATAACAGACAGAAAGATTCCATCAACCTTCAAATACCATTCCATTCATAGACAAAAATGGATGCTTTCCACAACTTCCGTCGAATAAGGGAGAAAGAGTGAAGTGTATGGGGCAAAACAGGTGACACCATTTCTTCAGATCAGGTAAAAATCTACACATGTGCCGAAATATTGCTCGAAGCACTTCTCCCCAACATTCACTTTTATCTTTTCAAGACTAACCTAGAGGAAGACTTCATTATTATGAAATCAGTAAACTCACTTCACATAACAACAACTCGATCTATGTCTTACCGTGAACGTCTTCACAATTTTTCCTACTGCACATCCCAGCGATAAAATGATGTCATTCATACTAAACAAGGAACTCCTTTGTACCTTTGACCCTACCTTATCTTTAAACTTAGACTTTACTAATAATACGTTTTTGATGACTTCAATTATCAATATCATTTAGAGCTTGACACATAAATTAGACCACAAATAAAAAGTGACTGCATTATCATTTCTACAACAGCTCGAGCTTAACGGGTTTCATTCTGCCGATTTGTGCTCTCCAAATCAATCCATTGTTGAGTGACTGCTGATAGCACCTATGGGACAAAAACACGACTGAGAGAAAAGCGAAACGAAGGACCCGCATGGTGCAGTGGTGAACACGTTAGCCCTGGAAAAGGTGCTAGCGTGTTCGATCCCCATGGCGGACAGCTGCAGTCCGGAGTTTTGAAAATATTTTAGCAGCATTGTGGTTATAACCACAATCTTAACCCTTTTATTTACTGCCTTTTTCTTTTTAATGGCTGGGTATGTTGCGAAATATAACTCGTATATAATGCTGAGATATTTGCAAAACTCCGGACCGCAGGTGTATGCGGTGGGGAACGAACGCGCTATTGTCCTTATCGGGGAGTAGCGCACTTCACCACCACACCATCTGGGTCCTTCGCTTTACCTGTCTCTCAGTTAGTTCTATTGATCTTTTGCCATCAGCAATCACCCGTCAACGGAATTGACCTGGGGAGCCCAAATCGGCATTGAACCCAGTTAAGCTGACCCGGATGTCAATCACAATCTTAACCCTTTTATCTACCTGCCGATTTGAGCTCCCCAGATCAATACCGTTGACAGGTGACTGCTGATGGCAAAAGATCAATAGAACTAGCTGAGAGACAGGCAAAACGAAGGACCCGGATGGTGTGGTGGTGAAGTGCGCTACTGCCCGATAAGGACAATAGCGCGTTCGTTCCCCACCGCATACACCTGCAATCCGGAGTTTTGCAAATATCTCAGCATTATATACGAGTTATATTTCGCAACATACCCTGTCATGAAAAAGATAGGCAGCAAGTAAAAAGTGACTATATGAAGATCACATAGTTAACCCAATCTCAATGTAGCCATTATGATAACAATATTTTGGGCAATAACTAACTAATTACCTATTATCGTCGATAATAGTAATTTCGTTTGTGACAATCGCTTGAGGTTTATGCATTTCGATCCTGCTTTCCAAAAGTTCACGAACGGCATCTCGTGCAACCCGATTGTTGTCACGATTGCTCTGGTTGGAGAAGAACCCAACACGATGGCCGGTCTCACGAACCGCTTTTGCGATTCTCTCAATCGCAGCGAATTCCTGAGAAATAATAAAAATGTATTATACTCGACTGGCAGCAACTAATTTGCGCATTTAAACTGCTGATATCCAAAAAAAAAATTACCCCGACCCTAACTAAAGATCTCCGTAAGATAAATTCTTAAAAAGACCACCGTTTCACTGACTCAAAGTCTAATGCAGCGCAGGTTAATTAAAGTCGATGCATAACTAATGTAACGGAAAAAAACGAATAATTCCCTTTAATTATTTACAACCCTCCCAACGGTTTACCGCTTCATCGTGCCTGCAAGGTGTTCCTGGGTGTCGGGCTGCGATGTACAGCGAGGGATTCGCCCCCCATCCCGGCAGGATTTCTCAAGATAAGAACGAGTGCGGCGTTTCCATTATGAAACCCAGCTAAGTGTAAACTAATACCAATATCCACAACTGTCCTGAAATCAAAATAGTCGCATGGCTACAAAGCTCCCTTTGATCCACAAAGGCAGCGACTGCATATGCTGGTGAAGACCTGAGCCAGGCTTTAATTTTTTTTTAAATTAGGCTGACCTCGGTACTCCAGGCAACCACAATAACTAAACCAGCAAAAATCCGAGTATGTTGGGATTCGCACAACTAGTGAAGACGGGCCACTGAAGTATCCAAGCAAGTAACCATCTACAACACCTGCGGGTACTCGGGTACAGCACATCTCCCATCCGTGTTCTTTTTCCGCGCAAAAGAGAATCTGATTTCTAGCATTGTTTCCACATGTGGTTGCACACGGCTAACGTTATCCACGAACGCGTCCACCTATCGTTTGGATTGTCATCCGAGAAGATACGTTTCCATTCTTTTAGACTCCACTCCCTACTCCACAGCTTTCTTCGTTAATATTTCATCTGCTATTTTATTTCCTCATATCCACATTTTGGGAACGATGTATATTCTTATCGATGTTGAAGAAGGGATAGGTTCCAAAGATTTAAGCGGCACGTTATACTAAACGTCGTGTGTGTTAACTGTTAAATTTCACCGTTCACATTCTATGTAGGCCACTCACGTATCAAACCAAGTCTCTGGACAACGTAGCGCTGGAAGGAGTGCGAATCGAATATGTCAGCGCAGATTTTTTTTGCCTCTTCCGACATTCCGACTTTCTCTAGATGCTCCGAAATAGTGTTGATGCTTAATTCGAGTTCTTCCATGAGTTCTAGAAAAGTCGTGAAAGTATTTTCTCCCATGAAAACCTTCGATTGATCCATTGCCGTCAAATAGTAGAAAGACGTCTGCGACCTTCCTCATCGTCAATGTCGAATTCACCACGACGAAACAACCCAGACGAACATTTAACTGCACGGTAATTAACAATTTCTTGGCCCCAACCTCACTGTCCTATCTCGCCTTGGTTACCGTATTTCATGGCGGGTTCAACAGACTACGCGCAATTTTTCGTCGGCTGCGAACATCTCAGCTTTTTGGCAATAGAAATTCTTTCCCCAGTAAATAGACGACTTGAGGCGTTTTGAACATGACAAGGTTGTAGAAGACACTTTGCACTATCGCTTTAAGAGTATGAATGATATGTAGGGCACCATTCACTATGTGTTACTGTGGTCTAGAGCGCGTGTGGCGCAGTGGTCAGAGGCGTCCTGCAATACACATGGGATCCCGCGCCCTTGGTCCACCAAGTCCTCCATCCCTCCGGGATCTGCAAATTGGTGCCAAACTTGTCTGAGAAGATAGCAGCACTGGCTCGATACATCGGTAGGCCACCGCGAGTCATTGTAAAGGCCAGATATGCATTCAATCACCTCCAACGATGCTTAATGAAGTCGAATGCATGGCACATCCCTCAGGGATTGATCAACGCCGAGAGCTCTATCCTTTTATCTGAAATCAGTGCTGTCTCAAATCAATGCACTTCACACTTCTTACATAGCATTCACAGTCACCAGTCAAGCTCTGCTACCTACACAGGTTACAGTATTTGTGGCCTTTCTGAATCAATCTAAACAACATTTGTTGCGCTGACTGCACTTTATGTTGACCTACTTCGTATGTCTGTCAGCCAATGGGGATTGGTAACATCTTTCCATCGCAAAATTTCTCTCCGCATAGTTCTTAGTTGTCGGTTGCAATAAAAGACCTTTCTGTTGTTCGTATGTGTCGTTCCTTCACAACTAAATCCCAACCATCGTGCTTAAATAGCTCACGAGAACATGTCAATTTTGTGCATTCAAGCATAAACAGTTGTCAGAACTCTTCAGACTCTCATCGAAAATCCACGGCTTGTGAAACAACGCAATGTTTGACACATCAGAGAAAAGCTTAACACACAACGGACCGTATGCATTTTACATAATCATATGCGACGCCCCAACTGGCCGGGGTGAACCTTAAATATTGCTTTCTCTTTCTTACGGCTTACGTTGTCGTAAACTACTCTTTTCACATGTGGGACCGCCTGAAAAGTCTGTATTCTGTAATAGTTCCCAGGATCGACTTTCTATTAACCTCGGCATTGGAATATGAATGTGTCGTTTTCTTGTTCAGCAATCGCGAGGTTTTTAAACAGCATACATTTACTTCCATAGAGAAACACAATACAATACAACGCTAGCTGACGTTTCGGCAGTATCGCCTTCTTCAGAGCCACGAAGGGCATGCTGACATACAATCTGCTAGGCCAAACGCTCCAATAACACTTACAAAAAGACGAAAAACTCTACGGTAATTACATGATCTTGACTTGCACTTCTTGAAAAAACCCACCGCTTTTTCATGACTTCCAATGAGGAAGTTTAGAACAGCTGATTATAGTCGCATATGGTTGACGACTGCACCATCCCACATCAAAAATCGATGCGAACATACGGGATCAGGTCGCGTATGACCTCCGGGCATCCATCCCTGCTATTCATTGTAGGGTTTTTGGCATTTATCCAAAAAGCCTCAAGGAGTTTTCGAGCTGGTGTCTTAGTCTCCTGTGCAAGGATATTGACTTTTACTTCAAAATCGTCTCCGCTATGCTTTTGTATCCTATGCGTGCCTAGTGGGGTGCTTCGTCTTAGTTTTCGTTTGCCATCTAGGTGTTCTTTTATACGGATACACAAAGGTCTGCCCGTTGCGCCAATATATTCATCTCCCGCGATTATTACAAGAGATCAGGTATATCGTACCTGAACTCGTGCAATCACCGTCCCTGCCGTAAGGGCAAATTACGCAATTTGTTGTTTCACACAAACGGTCATACAGGCGGCTGCGAACTAATTGGCGCCGTAGAGTAGCCGGTGGTATTTCAACTATCGCTACCGATTCCTCTAGACCTGCCTTTCTTAAGCATCGTTTTATAGCTACGCTTACTTCATCGCTTATAAAAGGCAACATAAACGGGACTTTCTTTTGGCCAAGTGTTTCGCGTGGGCGCCGTCGTTCTCTTTGTAAACTTATCTCGTGGGGTTACTATTTCGTAGCCATTGGAGATGGCTATTTGCCGAGCCAAGTCGCGCGACTCTTCCTTTAGTTCCCTGGTAGTGCACACAGAGGTGGCTGTTCGAAACATGTTTCTCACAATCGCCCTCTTTGTGTGTGAAGGGTGGGAAGAGGGAGGGTCTGTATTCTATATTTAGAAACATGAGAAAAAAAAACAAAAAAAATTTCCTCGAATGAGTGTACTGACTGGTAATTTGGCTGGCATTTGACTGCTGCTTCAACGCTAATCATTATGATGAGTCATAGTTATCAGATAAAATGGGAGGGTATAATAAATGCAGAAGTGGGCTCAACATAAGCTGCAGAGCATTTCAAGTGCCGACAGCAATGTTTCTATGATGGATTGTAGTACTACATAGTAAATAGTGGCATACATATCCCTAGAGCGATGCAGAAAAGTATCGTCTACAATACTATTATGTTCATAACCCCTATAGTCACCTAATTATCGAAAAATTTGTCTATTTTCGGAAAACCAACACACCCGTAGAACTGAAAAAATTATGGATTCCCCCAAGCAATAAGTACGCTACAAGCTGCCCAAGTGCTATCTATTGACTGCTATTGGGGTATCAGCGGAGTGAACGATATGAATGGAGTTCAAATCACACTAAGAGGCAAAAGGAAATTAGGTGCAATCTCCCGATTCACCACACAAGGCTGGTATTCGGGCTGTAAATACTAACTACACCAATAATAAATAATTTTGTCAGGCACTACTGACCACCACGATATTTGAGAATTTTGTTGGCGAACAGTAATAATCATAACTAAGCATAAATTGTGCTTGACACTTGAATGACTCGTCCTCACGGGTTGTGTGCGGGCCCCAGCATAACCTCCACTTTTCGGAGATTTGCTAGTTAAGCTATTATGGTTCCCTGGAGTCCTGAAGTCAGCCTGGCCAAAGTCTGCCCTAAGTCGTCACTACTACGAGCAGTCGCAGTCCTCGTGGATCAGAGGGAGATTTACTACCATGCGACTTTGATACCAGGACGGTGGTGGATCCTGGTATTGGTTTTACTCTTCGCTAGGCTTCCTGATGGAAACGTCGGACGCCTTCTCAGCTTGGGAGACCCTGCCAGGGGATGAATCCCCTGCTGTATATCGCAGTCCGACACCCAGGAACACCTCCCAGCCACGATGAGGCGGTAAACCGTTGGGAGGATAAATTGAGCTTCCACATCAAATTTAGCGTGTTCCTACTAATACATAGGCAAAACGTTAAAACATGTTAGATAATTTCACATACTAACAAATATTAATGTCGCACTATTCTTGTTGGTTTAGAAGCCACGCTTTCCATTTTCCTAGGAACGCTAGTAGTAGACTCGTTTATTTTCTTGACGGCTATTGTATTCTCTCAACCATAAATTCTTGGAAAGGTGAAAGGACCAACCAACCCAAGCAATGCAATAGTAATGCGTGGATGAAAGGAATATTGTGTGCTTCTCCACTCACTAGAAAGCATTAGAAACATAAAACGTAAACCGATGGTGATCTACCAACCGTAGCCTTTCCAATTTCTAATATAAGCCTACATTACTGCATTTCACAGCCGAACAGTCCGGTTTCTTCCTTTTACGAACACGTCGCACTTCTTTCTTCATGGCTTCGAATTGACTGTCCATTAAAAAAGGCCCGTTAATGGCAAATAGGCGTTCGTCTATTCCTATTCTAAATGTAAAATTAACATTTGTAATCAGTCCAGAAATTAACCTCATATCAGGTAGTTTTAAGAAGTAACCAAATCACCCTAAATCCTTGTACACTTGCTCATAATAGGCCCACTCATTTAGAATGTCGAAGTCGTCGGACGAAAATACAAAGAAAGTCTGCATCTACTGAACCTTACGCTAAAACAAAAGAACCTCATGGCTACTCCTTAGTAACCCATGAATACTAGTTTATTAGCAACATATAGTGGCAACGACACCTAAACGATAGAGAAAAACCAAATGTGACTTTCAACAAATATTCTCGAAATGAGACATAGATGAAGTGGACCGCACAAGTTTATTAGGAGGTTAAATTAGACTCCACGACATGAGAGACAAAAACCAAAATTGAAAAATAACCCTAAATAGCAGTAAAGCCATACTGAAAGCCTTGTATTAGACTATACGAACTCGGTACCCAATCAAGATCAAAGATTTTACGAAGAAATGCATCAACGAGAGACTCAGTAAAAGCTACGAAAACACCAAATCTAACACAAGCCACAAGGATGCATCCATAAGTACTTGAAATGCTGAAACAAAATTATATCTTCGTCGAGAAACAAATTAATTAAACAGCTAATACAGATGGGACAGACTTTGGCCAGGATGACCTCGGGACTCCAGGGAAACAATGGTTAAATCGGCAAAACTCCGAAAAGTGGTGGAGATTACGATGGGGCCGCACAATCTGTGAGGACGGGCCGTCCAAGCATCCAAGTTAATACAAAAGCCTGAAACTATGTTTAACCGATAGAGCACGTATTTTAATATTGTGGGATTCCAGTATGGGAGAACAGTCACCTCCACGTTATAGTTCTTCGTTTTCACTGATTTAAGAATGACTGCCACGGATAAACTTCAGAGACCAAAACAAAAGAACACCAAATGCTACAGCAATTGCCTTAATCAGACCCTGAAAAGAAATTCTGTTGAGTTAAAATTTAAAACTGAAACATACCCTGCGTTTATTATGTAACTAAAGTAAACGTAAATATACACATTCACGATTCACATGTACATATAGGCATGTTTTCCTAGAACTGTTGATATTTAATCAACAATAAGATCACTTGGAAAGCTGACAACTTGGAAGAGCAGAAAAGACTTTCCCTTATTTGGTTAATATAATTACGGTGCTTTAATTTTCACTTACTGCCTAATCTTTTTCACGGCAGCATATTACGTGAAATACAACTACAAGGGCGGTGAGATATGAGCAACTCGGAACTGAGCTTCAAGCTCGCGATAACCCTTTTCCGGCTGCACATGAGTTAACCACTGCACCGCCCAAGGCCCTTGCTTTGTGTTTCTCTCAGGAGATTTGTTTACCCTAACGGTGCTATCAGGAATCACCCGTGAACACAAATGAACGAATAATATAATTACAGACAATAATATATAGCATATGGATTTCCTAAAATTTCACTTCTATTGTTTTCTTTAAAACTCAAGATCACATGAAGATGAAAAAGTCGAAATATTTAAAATTTTGAAGACAAAGCAATAGTCGTAAACATCAACGGTGCATGCTAGCCCATCTACCCGTCCTATTCCAAGAAAGTTCGGCTGTTTGATACAAGTTTTAGCGACAAAAGGCGAGGAAAAACGGCTCCTCGGGTGAACAAAACCAGGGCTTCGAAGCAATAGAATATGGAAACTCATACCATGTTTACAAAGATATGGTGATTCGAATGGTTTTACCTCAACTAGTAAAGTTTACTATGAGATAATTTAATACATTAATGACTAAGCTAAAAATGAGCGCCGGCTGCTTGGGACAACGCATACTTCTTCGCCGCATGGTGTGCATTGGATCCCGCTATGCTCCCATTTTTGCACCTTTTTCCGCTCTATTTCGAACGGTCCAACCTACCGAAACATTGGTACGACACCTCTCCAGGCTCATCAAGTCTCTCAACCCTCTGGGTTAGAAAAATTGGTATAATATTATCTGGAAAAAGTTTACTACTTGCGAAGCAACTAGGAACGCTCCCGTCTGCCTATCCCAGACCGCACCACTCGAATCCACATACTATGAGCTCGAAGACTTTAGTGGACGATCGACGCGACGAAACTAATCGTATGCAAGAAGTGCTGGATTCCGAACAGCAGATTTGAAGATGGGCTGCACAGAATAAAAAAATCAAAAACTAAAAATTAAAAATGAATAAAAAATTTCCCTTCGAATTTGCCCAGGCCCCTCCCTTTCCTCTCCCATCTCATCCCAACTGTAGGCTGATCCTGGTTGTCGAGCAGCAATATACAGTGGAAGAGTGTTGATCCCACCACCAAGATCTTCTAAGCTGAGATTTTTCATCCTGCAGTCCAACTAAGTAAACGGATATCAGGAATATCTGGAATAGCATGGAATGAATTAAATGCTCTTGGCATTAAATTAGTCACAAAGTGGAAAATCTCCCTTTAATCCACAAGGGCTGGAAGAAACGAGAATGGAAACTGCCTTTCCGAACCATTATGTACAGAAAACCTTTTTATGGAAATTCGTCATTCCAGAAGAAAGAAATTCGTCGCTGGATATGAGCGCCTCCTAGCGGCATGACTCATGCTGAGATTTACCACATCCCCACGCACAGTAGGTCAACTTTTGTACTTCTCTAATATCACCACTCTATAGTGGACGACTGCTCTCTCCGTGCGAAAATTTAATTCCTCAGTAAGCCGAGAAAGAATTATTGTTACACCCAGCAAATAACAATCGCGTGATATGAACAGAACACTCTGAACAAAATGTTTTTCTCACATGTTTGGCAATTTGGGAAGATCAAACCAAAGACTACAAACTACTCATCAAATTAGAAGTTGTGTCAAACATGCCGTTACCCCACGGACAACAAATTTAGGTCACGTCTCCATCACCAATATGTGGAAACCTGTTAGGAAGTACCGCCTTCCCCCCTTACCTCCACCTTTGTCGACTTTGAAGAAGCGTTTTGAGATCGTTCAAAAGAATGCAGTTCTATCAGAGCATGTCGACCAGGGCATACACCCGTCATATACAAGAACTCTACCTTGGTGCTATCACAACTGTAATACAAAAATGCAAGTTCTCTATCGGTCACTTAGCATCCGCACAAGATTACAGTCCAACAAGGCGGCACTATGTCGTCTCATCAATGACAACGTCAAGAATCTTTCCGAAAAGGACCAGCAGAAAAAAGCTTGAGGAATTCAACGAACACTTAGCTTCAAATAAGCACGTTTGTTGAACACACCGCACTCAAAGCAGTTTATCACTATAGAAGATAAACATATGAGACAGAAAATGAAAAATTTGCTGGGGGATGCGAAGATGAGCCATGAATCAATGTTACCAAGTTCTATCCTAAGAACCGACATTCATTAAACCTTGGCATAAATAATCAATGCTTTCTTGGATTATCAAGCTAACACGAGATTTCAAAAAAAAAAAAAAAAACAAAGGCGCGGAAATCGTAGCAGAACAAATCTTTTAAGAATCTCGTTCTAGCTTAATAATCAAAGAAAGTAACCGAGTTAGTAATTTGTTTCCGTTTTTCTTCTTCCACCCAATTTTTCTTCTATGCATTTTCCATGTTTTTGAAAAAGTTTTACCTTTATACGCAATAAAAATACCATCAATTCTCCAACCACGAAACTGTCGGCCCTTTCTAAGTAGTTTTTAAGACAAGTTAGGTAAACTATGGTGTTTTCTATACTTTATAATTCCAGCCATATCTGACCACTGCTCAGTTGCAAATCAATGTGTGGTTCTAAACATCCGCAGTTCCGAATCACACTGACGAGTATGCCTAAGTCGGAGTATTTTCTTACAGTCTTCATAAAATACAGTTCATGTGCCAAAAAACTAAAAAACTAGTAGAGAGACCAATTATTGCCAAAATATTGAGTGCACTACGTAGCTTTTCTCCGGCCAATGTTCAGCTCAACGTATGTGATGCGTATCAACTGAATATAATGGCAAAACATATTGCTCAGCAAAATAAATAATCGGAAAGAAAATGTGCTGAAATTAACGCATATGCCCTAGCGTGATTACCCCTATGGATTGAAATCAACCGCGAAAATGATACAGTTGATGGGTACAATTATTTTCGTTCGCACATGAATTGACACCAATGTCGTAAATGTGTTGAAGGTCAAAATAATTGGTTTTTGTAATCACAATGATGCTGAGATATTTGAAAAACTCTGAACCTTTCTGCCACCTGCGGAAACCTGCGGTCCGGAGTTTTGCGAATATCTCAGCACATTGTGGCTATATTTCATATCATACGCTGACATGAGAAAGAATAAGAGATGAATAAAAGTGACTAAATTGGCTTTTAATTAGTTGGTTTTACCTGAAATGGTGAGTGAGATGCAGGGTGAACACCATGTTGTTCATCAACTCCAATATGGGCGTGAGCATGAGAGCTACTCAGCTCTGCACTCAGCATCTCCACACATGCCACATATATAAACGTCCCTGCCGCCAAGCCCTCCAGGATGAAACGTAACAAGGTCGTGTCCGAATTAATCTGATCAACCTAACAACGAATGACCAATGATTATATAAGTCCAACATAATCCCCGCTATTGACGCTCCAAAAAAGCGCTCACCAAAACAGCCACGAGAATCCCAGCTGGAATACTAGCTGAAAGTATCAAGGCAGTTGGTAAAGCAACTCGTACAGGAGCATGTTGTTGAGCCATAGAAACACCGTACGCAATGCAACACAATACCTTGAAAACTGAACAGTAACAATGGAAACGAATTTCATAGGTGATAGTCATTACGTGTGGTGTAGAGGTCGGAGGCGCCCTGCAACACACATGGGAACGATCCCTGCGCCCCTGACCCACTAAGCTTTTCATCTATTTTGGGTTGACAAATTAGTATCAGACTATTTTGGGAGGACAACTGCACTGGCTCGAAACATCGGTAGAGCCCTGTGAGTCAATGTAAAGACGAGATATGCATCCAGCCATCTCCAACGATGCTTAATGAAGTCGAATGCATGGCATATCCCTCAGGGATTGATCAACGCCCAGAGTTTTAAGGCAGAGTTATTACATTGTTTAAGTTGACTCTAAGTCACCAAAAAATTTTTCCGGTAGCCGCAATTTTCAAACACGTGAAATGAGCAACAATTATAATTTCTGAAGCAAACAAAAATAAAACTGATGCAAACTAAAAATACGAAGTAACATAACGACAGAAAAACATTCGAAGCAGATTTTGATAACGAAATCGCGAATAATAACAAAAAAAGGAAAACACTGACCTCGTGAAACATCACAGCTATCAAAACATTCATAAAATCATCCTTGCTGTGCTAAAAAAACAGCTAAGGAAACTGAATGCGACACCTATTATTGAATTTATATACCTGAACCCCCAAGGCAACTCCTTCGAATAATGAGTGGATGGAAAGCCCGAAGAGCAAAAAGAGAGTGCGAGCAGATATTCCATCTTTAGGTGGCGAAACATGACTATGCATTACATGACGAGGACTCCGATCCAGAGGAGAAGGCTATCAAACAATGTGAATAACAGTCATGTGTAGAACGTTAAAATCTTCATGATTTTGAAGAAATGACACAACTCACAGATCGGAACTCAATATCTTGCATGCCGTTGTCATGATCATCGAGAGTAGTATCGACAAGAGGCCGACCATCTTCGGATTCTCTGTTGAGAAGAGATCGCATTGAAGGCAAAGCACCTGACTTGGGTGACGACTTTGTCATAAAACTGCTATGAGAGCAAACAGAAGTGATCTAAAAGTAATAATGAGAGTTACAAGGAAAACTGAGAAAAACCAACGTAGTTAACAACATGGAAATGGTAATAATTTACAAGCACAATTACCTGTTCAACAACAAGTATCATCAGGAATCCAAGCAGCACTATCATCTCGGTACTAAAACTGGGAGTGCGACTATTAGCACTACTATGATCGGATAGGTTTCCTTCAGTGTGTAGCTTTGTACTAGCGCTTAAAGACAAGGGTTAAGAGGACGAAAAAAGGAGTAAAAAAAAAGGGCTTTGTAAAGCATTTAGAAGACGACAAAGAAGAATCGAATAAATAAAAAATAAGTAATTCCTTAGTCTCAGGGTCTCACTGGTTGTACAGGCCCCAAAATAATCTTCATTTTTTCGAGGTTTTGCTAGTTTAGCCACTGTGGTTTCCTGGAGTCCAGAGGTGAGCCTGGTAAAATCTGCTCAAGGTCGTCACCTTCACAGGTAGTCCTCGCCCTTGTGGACCACAGGGAGAGTAGTTTGATACCAGAACGGTGGTGGATCCTGGTAGTGGTTCACTCTTAGGTAGACTTCCTGATGGAAACGCCGGACTCATTCTCAGCTTGGGGGACCCTGCCAGGGCGATGAATCCCCCCGCTGTGCATCGCAGCCCGACACCTACGAACACCTCCCATCCAAGATGAGGCGGTAAACCGTTGGAAGGAAATAGATATTACCATAAGAGAAATGTAAAGCACAAAAAACCTTCCAATTAGTCAGAACTGAGAACATGCACAAAGACCCTTACCTGATGAATTGCTCCTGGTAACGAACATGTGGTATTAACCCTAAGAAACATGTCGACAAGAAGACACCACATGCCACGCAGTTGCAGATCGACAAAGAGACTATGTGCCTATAAACAAAGAACCATAGGTTAACACTAAGCTGTCGTTAACCCACAGAACCTTACGTACGTCTCTCCATTCCGGTTACGTCGAACCAAATAAAAATAAGGGAAGAATGTGCAGCAAATTAGAACGGTGAATATTAGGAAGCCTGACGCAAACAGTAGCAACATATCTCAACCTCCAGAACAATCAACGGACACCTTCTCCATTCTAAAAACTGTCGTGCTTCCAATACTGCCCAATTTTGCTAGATTTGAACGAATATGAGAAAGTTACAAGGCAAGTAAGCGAAAAGCCGAATAATAGAAAAATGAGCGAGTTATGTACGAAAGCTTTATGGTAACAACAACCAGAGAGCAACATAAATACAAGAGCATAGAGCAACAAACAAAACAGCAAGTACTGAGACAGCTCATGAATGGAAAGAAAAAGTTATCGCCGTTCCCGAGGTCTGCTTCCTTTGCTCCTGCCACCACGATAGCCCCGACCACCGATATTTCGAATTCCATACTTTGACCTTCCTTGTGATATATTTTCGAAGCTGGAAAACAAGTAACACCTCAAAAGAATCAGAACGGTGGAACGCTTTCCGGATAAACATGTCAAACCCAACGCATAAAGAAAAATGTGCAAACGTTTAAAGTTTGTATGGAAACATTTTGTGAATTTATGATAGCGACACATACCTTTCTTTATCATTTCGCTTGCTACCCTTTTTCTTTCCTCCATAACCGAATTTCCCACTTTTCCACTTCTTTTTTGCGTCGAAACTGCGACCTATCGTTGCTCCACGAAATTTCTTCGGATTATTTCTAGAGACAGTAGAAACACCATCATCCTAAATTAGAGTGTTCATGTATACGGAACTGCACCGTGTTTAACTAGAAATCCAGATATGCACAATGACCACCAAGCTACTACAGATATATGCACTTAGACCCAAAAATCACAGAGAATCCTAGAATTGAAGAGTAAGGAGGACGGGAGGGAGGTGACTTAGAGAACATGCATTTAGAGTAGCCTGGTGCAAAACAAACTGTGGATTTTGAACAACACCTTTGCGAGGTTATAACACAGTTCGAACACAACTTCCTTAGGTGAGAGGCACGCGAAACGAAGGACCCGCATGGTGTGGTGGTGAACTCGTTAGCTCACGGAAAGCGTAATAACGCGTTCGTTCCCCACCGCAGATACCTGCAGTCCAGAGTTTCCAGAGATCTCAGCATCGTTGTGGTTGTATTTCACATAATATCCTGCCGTGAAAAGCTGTAGTAGGTAGCAAATAAGAAGTTAATCAAAGAAAGAACCATTAAAAGATAAATACGCCACTAAAAAAAGCCTATATTGTTCCGACAGTAAAAATTTTGGTATTTTACAGCAGACTGGCTGCAGAAAATTTCCCGGTTGGTAGTTGTTGATATGCTATAGAAAGTAGTAGTTGACTAGCAAAATGTCCCACAAGTGTGCCGTTTGAAGGAAAGCTTGGTAACCCAAACTCATCAAACCCTGAAAAATTAACTCCCACGTCCGATTTTCTATTAACCTCGGCAGTCATTGAACAATTCTTTATACTTCTGTTCAGCAAACACGAGGTGCTACTTTATTTCTTTATTAACGTACAAGCTGACGTTTCGGCGGATTTCGCCTTCCTCAGAGCTTGGAAAGAACAAGTCGACTGCAATCTACACGGCCAAACACCTCCATAACCAAACAGAGAAAACGCTAAACCAAGATTTCAATCACATTTAACACAGCTCTGCACACTTACCGCTTTCTATAGGTCTTCCAGTGCGTATGCCACGTGAAGACCAACCGCATAGAATTCACGTGGAAGCGTAATGTGCCCCTCCCATCAGAATAACAGGTTTATATACTGTCCAATATCACGCGTGATAATGAGGAAAAAAAATTAGTTGCGCAATATGTGGTAGAGGGATGTGAGGGCAGGAAGAATGGGCTTTTTCTTTCAACCAGTTCTGGATACCAGTACTGAAATTATTTCACCGATTTCGTGACCCTACTTCTTCGCTGTGATCGTTTTTCCAAGGATCAAGACATCTAATAATAGTTCCTTTCGACGAAAATAAAAGTTGTCATAACATAACCAAATTTCGCTGCGAATCCGACCTTATAAACTGATTAGGGCTCAACTCATCTAGACCTTCTTACTAAAAAAAGTGTTATCGTATTGGACCTAATCTTCACTACATGTCACAACGGGGATTATTCGTGTTGCGTAAAAAATACACAGGTTAAACTTGGTACCCATCTGTCGGACTCTTTCAACTGCGCCCTCTTGTCTCAAATTCTGAACGATTTTTCAGATGTGAATAATGTTAAGCTCTTTCGCAAAAACGTTCTGACGGCCTGGCATTATCAGCGCGAACTTTTGATCGGCGCCCACGACCTCCTCCGTCATCAAGAACAGTAAATCCGGTATGAAACCTCATTAACTGCCACTGCGTTGCGTGTTTGGAAGCCCTTCCCAAACTCATTCTCGGCGATAGCATTGAGATAATGCTGTTGTTTTGTTCAAGACTAAACTCATAAAACAAACCTAAGCGACTTTTATTATTTGATGGGGGTTACTTCAACCCGTTTCGCAATCTACAGACTAATTTCTAGGAAAAAGCATTACAGGTCAAGTCGTTAACAATGAAATTCGATTTAGACAGTACGTGGCAAAAATGCTAGAAATAGACAATTATTGTAAAATTTTCATAACGAGATCCGCAATCAATTTCGCACTTGCTTTTAATCTCCGAAGGTGGTTTTTGAACGCAACAACGATTTGCAAAGAATGTGAAAAGTCTTAGTCCACCTGTTCCAAGTCCATTCGTTTCACGTTATTTAGCATATCTTCCAGTTGTTGTTTCATTCCTTTCTTGTGTTTTTTCACTGCTTCCATTAACTGCTTCTTTTCGTTGTTTCGTTTTTGTAACACTTCCTAAGTAAAGTTAGAACAAATGGCAAAGAAAAGCTGCTTGTTAAAGCAATCGCCTCACCTTCTTAACCATCACCGCATACTTTCTTTCCTCTCGCATTTTTCGTATAGCTTCCTGCCGCTCTTTACCCTCTTGGATTTTTAGTAGACGTTTTCTGACCTAATTACACAATTCAGCTGTGGCATTTCAGATAAAATAGTATAGCATACAAATCGATTCTTCTAATAAGAAATCCCTTTAACAGTAAAAATAGGATAACGGATAAAAGGATAAAGTTCTCGGCGTTGACCAATCCTTCAGAGATGCCCCATTCAATCGACTTTATTAACCATCGTATGGAGGCAATAGAATGCATATTGGCCTTTACTGACTGGTGGTGGCCTGCCGATGTATCCATCCAGTGCTCTGTCCTCCTGGAAAAGTCTGGCACCAATGTGCCACCCAAGACGAATGGGGAGCTTGGTGGGTCAGTGGCGCAAGAATCGATCCCATGTGTATTGCAAGGCGATTCCGACCACTGCGCCATACGCGCCCGTTTAAAAAAAAGTTGTAAAAATAAAAACACAATAAACAAGGAACTCTGTATCATGGAAAGTAGAACCTTTTAAAAATGCGCATATTTCTGAAGGAAAAGCGAGAAACAAACAGGATCACCTTTTGCATGTGCCCATCACTTTTTGCCATTTCAGCATAGTAATCGGATGGTCTGATGACCTTAATACCAAGAGATAGAAGACGAGGTACTGCCAACTGCACAGCTTTCTCTGCTTGTTGATAACTGAAAATTGTTACCACAACGTGCTATGACAATGAGTACCTATGTAGTCACACGGGGAGATGGAGAACCACACCCTGTTTCCTGCCCACACTTATACAAAGGCAGTTTGCTTCACATAGCCCGTCAGACAACACTTCCACATCAAAAAGAAACAAGGCAAAACATCGTTGGCTATTACATGGTAGGAAACGGTTGAGAGAATAACATAAGCAGCGACAATCGCCATTAAAGGGAATTGTGCTAAAAATATGCACATTTCGAAGCAGACAAAGGACAAAGAACAAACCTCTCGACATTGATCAATCACTTATGGATACGCCATGCATTCGATTTCATTAAGTATCGTTAGAGATGATTGAATGCATATAGGTACACGCCTCTTCAATGACTCGCGGTGCCTAGCGATGTATCTAACCAGTGGTGCTATCCTCCCAAACAAGTCTGGTACCAACGTGGCGACCACGGAGCGATGCAGGGTTTGGTGGGCCTGGGGCGCAGAGATCGATCTCACGTGCATTGCTCCGATCACTGCGGTACACGTGCCCCATTTTGAAGCGAGCGCAACAAAATTTCGCAGTGGAAAGCTGCTGATTCAGTGCACTATTGTTTGATGAATGGCGAGTGGAAACACAGTACAATATTTCCCACGCGGAGTTAAGTGAAAGCGTAAACTAACAACTGTAGTTCTCGATCGAAATCGTTATTTATCATCTCCTTCGTAAGTGTTGACCTCGTTGTGATGTCCACTGTCTCAATCCACGGCAGCTTTTTCGCGAACTCAGCAATTTTCTCACGTATTTCAGCCTGTAACAAGCTCTGTTGGGTTAATAAAAATTCCGCAGTAGTTTCCAAATCAACTGAGAAAAAGGTGAAGGGGGAGAAGCTAACCGTCCTGTTTATAATTGGGCGTTTTTTCGGAACGATATAATTGAGCCGTTCGGTGTTTAGTAGGCCTTCTTGAAGAGCTATTTGAAGCTAGAATTAACAAGAAACAGTAATTAAAAAAAGCCGATTAAAAAGCTATAAAATAAAGCACTCGGCGCTGATCAATCCCTGAAGGATGCGCCACGCATTCGATTTCGTTAACCATGGTTTGGAGGTGATTGAATGCATACCCGGCCTTTACAATGACACGTGGTGGCCTATCGATGTATCGGGCCAGTGCTGCTATCCTCTCAGACAAATCTCGTTCCAATTTAGCGATCCCGGATGGATGGAAGGCTTGGTTAGCCATGGACTTGGGGATCGGCTCCACGTATGTGTTGCAGGGCGCCTCCAACCACTGCTCCATACGCGCCCATAAGAGACCGATTATAAGCACAAAAGCATAAACCGTTTGGAGTCACCAATTCATTAGGGATAAGCAATGCATTCGAATTCACAGGCCGATCGTAAAGGTCATTGGATACATATGTGGCTCACACAGTGAAGGAGTCAGTGTACCAATTCTCCTAGATAATTCTGATATCGAGTGAGAGGGATGGAGATCTTGGCTTGCTTTCGGCGTGAGATCGGGAGAACGACCCACATCCGTATTGTGAGGCACCTCTTACCGCCATACTCTATGCGCCCACTAAAACCCCAATTAGGACACAATACCAAGGCACCTGTCGAACAGTGGTCGAAGGCGCCCTACAATGCACATGGGATCGATCCCCTGACTTCTGGCCCAGTAAGTCTTCCATCCCTCCAGAGTTGGCGGACTGGTGCCAGGTTTGTCTAGGATGGTAGCAGCACTGGCTCGATACATCGGTAGGCCACCGCGAGTTATTGTAAAGGCTAGATAAGCATTCAATCACCTGCAACGGTGCTTAATCAAGTCGAATGCATGGCACATCCTCCAGGGATTGGTCAACGTAGACAGCCTTATCGTTTTGATCACTTTATCAAGAATTTAGAAATAAGGAATAGTCAGAAGGTAAAACGGAAGCAATACATGATCGCCAACCTCTCTATCTGAATCTCCTTCGCTTTCGGAGCCAATTTCCATTTGAATATCAGCGAATGAAGCTTTTCGATCACCATTCTGTTCTTCAGACATTATAAAGTCGACTTCATCACCGGATTCCATATGAGACTAGCAATAAAACCAGGTTAAAAAGGTATCATTACACAGAACAGAAGCCACGGTTTAACAAGAGCAAGAATTTGGGAAAAGTGATCAGTAGTCACTTCTTTTGATGCTTTCCGCCTACGTTCCACTTCCAGTTTCTTGTCCGAATTCTTTTCAGATTTGGAATCCTATTTTTCATGACAGTCCTTAAAGGCGAACACTATGCTTTGCAGCACGGAGTTCACTAAACAGAGAAGAATAAGCAGAAAGGTGGTGGCTTAGAAAAAAAAGCTCTAGAACTAACTAGGACAACCCAAATACCTCTGAAGAACATGAATTGTGCCCACGACAACGCTTGCGCCAAGCTGCGACTACCTGACGCTTTCCCGTTCAGTGAGGATGAGGCGTATGACAAACCGATGGCTCTAAGATATTCGTGACTTCGCCTAGTTTTCTTTGGCGAGAGCTGCACGTCGATCGATTTCTAACCGGATTGGATACGAATTGAAGTCGATTCGTACTGTGTTGCAATCTCCCAGTGAGATGACCTCGCACTTCCTGTTGTGCTTTTCGGCCTATGATTCAGTTTTTCTATGTTTTCACTACGATTTACGAGTTTGTCGTGTTCTACGTATATACTTAATTGAATTCCTGGATGGCTCGCCTTCACTGGTTGTGGGAGGCTCCAGCACGATGTCTACTGTTTCGGAGTTTTGGTGGTTTAGCCATTGCGGTTCCCCGGAGTCCCGAGGTCAGCCAGGCCAAAGTCTGCGCGGGTCGTCATCACCACCAGCAGTCGCCACCGTTGTGGATCAGAGGGAGATTTATGCATTCTATTATATTTACTCTTTTATCCACGGTAATAGTCTACTTTACATTACATATTTCTACGTGTATTCAAAACGTATGCGTGGTAGATTCCGATATTTTCTCCATTGGTCCATTCCATACCGTACCCACGATCCATCATAACGACTTTAAATGGAATAACACAGTTATGTGTCAAGGAGTGAATTTTGTATGTACTACCACAATGAAAAAGGCTCGTGTAACGCAGTGGTCGGTGGTGCTCTGCAATACACATGGGATCGAACCCCGCGCAACAGGCCCACCAACCCTTCCATCCCTCCGGGGTCAGCAAATTGGTACTAGACTTGTCAGAGAGGAGAGTAGCACTCTTCGATACATCGCTAGGCCACCGCGAGTCGTTGTAAAGGCAATATCAACGCTGAGAACTTTATTTTATCCTTTTATCGCAATGAACGACGGCAGTTGTTCTATAACTTCCGATAGTTTCTTCCAAAACGAAGTACATGAGGTGTTTGGGATTGTTAGACTTACAGACGAGAATGTTTTGTCGTTCTGTTGTTCTGTTGCTGTGCATATTTCTACCACCTGTCCACTCGTTTCATAGGATAACCATGTTATCAAGATGTTCTCTTTGATAAGGTTTAGTATGAGCCGACTGGTTCGATTATTCATATTATGCTCCAGAGGGAGATCGCAGTGAATAATCTATGGTGTCTGATGGTAGAGGCGCATTAGAAAAAGATGTATGGCAGAATTACCAGGGATATGACCTAAGCAAGGTCTGGGTGAAAAAAGGCCTTTTTGTACTGGATGATTTCTGTAGGAGGGCCTACTTGGCGTAGGACATGGTCCAGACAAAGACCGATGTGCTCCACATCGGCAAGAAGGAAACGAAGAACTTCCTGAGCAGAAAAATGAAACCATGGAAAGGTCATCATTGTGCCCACGACAAATGGCATGTCACTCTCAACAAGCCTATCCGCAATCCCAAGTGTTCGAATAGAACAATCGGGCTGAATTTCTCGTGGACAAAAACACGTTTAAAATGACGGAAAGAATTTTAGTAAAACGAGTTTTGAAAAAAATTCTTACGATTTTGTTGAAGAGACTATCGCCTCTATCTGTGACACCGAAGTTATCGCCGCACTGACCATGAATTGGTCATTTTTTCTAGTTCTCATTTTTTAATTTCTGCTTTTTTCATTTTTCATTTTCTTCATTCTTTTCACTTTGTCGCTGCACGTTGTCAGTAATTTCGATTTTTTCCATGCTCCCTCTATGCTCTGGGTTCTGTTGTTCATGGTCTTATGCGTTTGGAACATTTATAAAGAAGTTTGGTGAGAAGAAAAAACTACCTTACAAGCATTCTACCATTAAAAAAAGGATAAAGCTGTCGGCGTTGCTCATCAATCCCTGAAGGACGCGCCTTGCATTCGACTTCATTAAGCATCGTTTGGAGGTGATTGAATACATATCTGGCCTTTACAATTACTCGCGGTGACCTCCGGATGTATAGAGGCAGTGCTGCTATGCTCCCAGACAAGTCTGACACCAATTTGCTGACCCCGGAGTGATGGAGTGCCTGGTGATCCTAGGACGGGAGATCGGTCCGCAGTGTATTGCAGGGCGTCTTCGACCACTGCGCCACCATCGCCCTTGTAATTGTACTGAGTCATTTCCAACAAAAAAATGGGGCGACTTCGTTTGATACTCAGCTCGCAAGATGATTTGTAAGAAGCACTCTAAGAGGAAGTCAAAAGAGGAATGGTCATATTCTTTAACTCAATAATCGTCAGATCTTAACGCATTCTTGACACCATGAGTAGTGTTTTCCTTGCAAACTGCAAGACATGAGTCATATATGATTCGTTTTCTTTCTGATCGTTTATTTTGCCGCACAGAGTTCCTATTTTTGCTCAGATTTCTGTAATCATTCGACAGCTTATCCAATGCAGATTATAGTAACTATTCCTTAAATAGTTCCTATTTTCTTAACCCTTTTATTTACTGCCTTTTTCTTTTTAATGGCAGGGTATGTTGCGAAATATAACTCGTATATAATGCTGAGATATACCTGCGGTCAGGAGTTTTGCAAATATCTCAGCATTATATACGAGTTCCTATTCTCATAATATCACATGTTTCCTATAGTAACTATTCGCCTATAACTATCTTAAATTTATCCATTCATAATGTATAAGTCTTTAGACCATTTCGACATGTACTTTCGGTAGAAGCCTTTGTACAGGCTATTTCATCTCTTTCACAGGACCTTTTGATAAGCCTTTGCGTTGTTTTTACATGACCTTTCTATACGAGCTACTCCCTCGCTATCTGTTCAAGTTCTATGTTGACCAAGTCCCTGGCATACCGTCTTATCTGATGTACTTCTCCGCATGTACCGTGTCCTGCTTTGAATCAGCACTATCTCTAACTCCCCCTGTAAACCCCACCCATCACAGACAAAGTAAGAGGAGCTCCAGCAGTCGGGGAGACTAGTGTCTGCCTTCCAAACTACCAGTGCTCCAACTCCAGGGTCCTCCTAACTTCCTTCAAGTGTACTTGTTCCCATTTCAATCTCGTTCGTATCCACCTAGCTTACATATCGTCAAATATCACGCATTATTATTGTATTGTTGTTGTTGCTATAAACTGTTATATCCAAACTCGAGGTTGTTCAAGACAGTTACGGAGAAAGGTCCCGCGTGGCGAATTCATACAAAGTCGAGCATTCCACGTACAGTTGGCGTACAAAAGACTAATCCAACCAACTCCCTAATCCACTGGCCAACTAACACACAGATATCGTTGCAGGCATAAGCAGAGGAAGGCTGTGTGCTGGGCTTAAAAATCTACAAAAAATAAAACCTTTTGGAGAAGTTTATTTGTCTGATTTGAATCCCGCGATGGTCACTAGCATATCTGCTGTACTTGCATCTGGAAAGTGGGAACTTGGGGACGGTTTATTAACACAGTAAGCACTTGACAACTTAGGGAATTGTACGGAGATTTCTGTGATATGTAGAGGGACTCATGTTTAACAACTTAGAGATTTGTACGAAGATGTCTGTAATATGTAGAGGGACTCTGAATGCTCGGACTGCTCAATTCTTACTGTGATCTCAAACTATTTCTCTCAAACGCTCCATGGACTCAGCTGTTATTCTCATACGCTTTTGTCGATGTTGAAGAGGTTCTAATCCAAAACGTTTTCTCCATAATCTACAATTTCTCCAGTCCTGACTTTTTGCTTGTTCTGCATTCATAACGACCCGCACCCAGCTGCTTCAGTTGCTCATATTTCACATGCAGTTGTGAGCATTATAGTGCTTCAACCTTCAAAGTTTGAAATTTTCACATTCAATTTCACAATCTATAACCCTTACAAATAGCTCCTCAGTGGCAATTATCCAGGCATTCTGAACAGTAATATGCTTCATTTAGTTTTCACCTATTCATTAGATTTCTGTTTAAGATAACGCTAGTATAGGGTGTCCAACAACTACTTTTAAGAATGTTGTTTTGTTCAATTTTCTTAGGGATTCACAACGGTATAGATGGTCAATGGGTAGCATGTAGCGCAGTGGTTTGAGATACCCTGAAATACACAGTAGATTGGTCACTGGTTTCATCTCGCACTCCTGGTTGACCAAGTCTTCCATTCCTACGGGAGCTCCAGCTGGTACCAGACTTGTCTGGAAGGATAGCGGCACTGATTTGATACATCTATAGATCACCGCAAGTCATTGGTTAGGGCAGATATGCTGCATTCACATGATGCTTAATGAAGTCGAATGCATGGAGCGGGATTAATCAACACCTAACTTTCTATTCGTTTTTTCTAGCAACTGTGTAATTTCTTAATACTTCTTTTCTTCACTGTTACCAGCCATTTTCGCGTACACCGGCTACTTGAGGGTGGAGACGCTTGTACTTTATCCATGTATCGAGTAATATTGGTGCTGGAATTCGTCCACGTTTTCACGAACAAACAGTGCTTCGGGCACTTCTTCTGGTAAGAAAGAACTGATCTCTTCTACCAAGGTTAAATGACGGTCAGTTTGAAAAACTCTGCTTTCTCCATTCATATTATATCCTAGTGTGCTTGTGCGTTGAACTCGTGGATCTACACTTTCTGTACATTATCACAGAAGAATCTCTATGCCGAAATTGATTTTTGTGTGGTGTTTTCTGTGACATGTGTTTTGGCGATATATACTTTTCCTTTACTAGCCTAAAAGGCGCAATATATTCGTCGATACAAACGTTCTCACCAGTTTTCTAGCACAATTTCTGCCGAGTTCGACAAGTGGAAAGATATAGGATATTTTATCTCTCACATCACATCCTACCTCACCCTTCTTTATACGGAAAATTAAGACGTCTCAACACTTCTGTTCCTCGCTATTACTAGGGAGCCAGGAGTATGGCACTTATGAGCAGTACCACCGAAATTATAACAATATCTCAATCGTGGCACCTTAACGTGTCCCGTTTAGCAACACGGACCCATGGATACCTTGCTTGATCGCTTAAACGGTTGTAGTTTCTTCTTTTTTTAACATCGCCGTTGTGAGTGCACTTCTCTTATAGAATGGTTAGAAATGCTCGGAGGCGCCCTGCAATACACATAGGATCGAATTCCGCACCCAGGCTCACCAAGCCCTTCATCCTTCGGTGTCGACAAACTGGTACCAGACTTACTTGAGAGGATACCAGCATTGACTCGATACATCAGTAGGCCACGGCAAGTCATTGTTAAGGCCGGATATGCATTCAATCACCTCCAATCGATGCTTAATAAAGTCGAATGCATGGCGCATCCCTCAGGGATTGATCAACGCCGAGAGCTTTATCCTTTTATCCTTTTACGTTGCCAGACTGACTACCAAAGGTTGACACTACTATGGTTGGATGGTGAAGGAGTTTTTTGTTCTGTTCATCTCATCTGAAATGTTCAACACATAGAGCTCAAAGGTGGTTTTTCACAAAGTATCCATAATTCTTCTATAACTAGAATAGTTAAGGAGTTGAAGACATCATCGGCCTATAGCAGAGACTTTCCTGTGTCTATTTAAGAGTTTGTATCGTTCTTTAATGGAGTCGTTTAGAATCAAAATTTGCCAAATAAATGAAGATTAGATTTGAATTTTTAAAGTTCTGAACGAAGTCTGGACCGTCATAAACATTGACGACACATTACCGTGTTCTAATGGATAAAATACCTCTTGTTCAACTGTTTTAGTTTCCGAAATACGAATCTCGATTAAAAAGGTAGTGAAAGTGCGATTTCTGGGCTTCATAAAGTGAGAATTCTGTGTTGTTAAAAGAAGAGATTCTGTGTGTTACTGGCGAAGATCTCGAGGTTCTAATGGTTTCTGTTTCCTTTCATAAAGCTCACTTCGAGCTGGGATATATTGGTTCAAAGTTGAAAGCCGCCGTTATTTTCGCAGCACTTGGAGTGGCGATCAACTCACGTCGGTCCCTAAGTGTAAGAAAAACATGACATAAAAAAAACATGAAAAAAGGGATAAAGCTCTCAGCGTTGATCAATCCTCGAGGAATGCGCCGTACATTCGACTTCATTAAGTGAAGTTGAAGATGATTGATTGCATATCTGGCCTTTACAATGACTCGTGATGGCCTACCGGTATATCGAGCCAGTGCTGCTATCCTCCCAGACATGTCTGGGACCATAGGCGCTGAGATGAATTCCACGTATGTGTTGCAGGGCGCCTCCAACCACTGCGCTACACGCGCACAAAGAGCGACAATATGCAGAAAATCTTAAAAAATACCTAGGAAGGACAGAGGAATTTTCTTGCCTTATTGACACGTGTCGATTCCTACGGCTCATCCTTCTGTTCCCCATAACTGTTCTTCCTTCGTACGCCTCTGATTCGTTCGCGACAGGTAGTAAAGGAGATTGATCACACCCGTCCACTCTCTGCAAGCAGTTAATGAAAAAGAAGCTTAATTCGTTTGCTACCTACGTTTCATGTGTTTATAATATCTTAAAAAACTTTGTCAAAGACTGGTTTTAATTTGGTTGGATGGTGGGCAATTTCTTCTTCACAGCCAAGAGGTCACTGTCTTCCGGAACATCTTCGAATGTACTGTTCTTCGAAAATTTCTAGAATGCTCATGATTGCCTACAGTAGAAAAGTGAAAGAACAAATCTGTTTTCTTGAATTTCCTGCGACCTTCACCGCCTCAACTTGTGAACACTTGAAGTTATTTCAATTTTTATTGCCGTTACTATTTATCTCCAAACAATGACATAAGTGTAAACGAAATTCGATCTTCTGCAAATCTTTTGCTGTTACTTAAATTTACTAATTTAAGAGCTCGAACAACATAAGCAGCTGAGCGTAGGAAAAGTTAAAATTCGAATGGAATAAATCTGCTGTGAAGTGGGAAAGAATTCAATCGCCGTAGACCAACGACCAGTAAACTATACTCTCTTGCTAATTACTGTAGAAGAATCATATAAATTCATTTGGTTTGAAATGGGAGCACATGAAACTCGAATAGCTTCTTATTTTTCGCCCATGCCCTTGTATACAATTTATCAACATGGACTTGTCCTATGTCAAGACATCGCCCCAGAGGCTACTTTCTATTAATACCTGGGCATTGATCCCAATGATTCGCTGTTTTTCTTCAATGAGCAAACACGAGGTTGGTATTACAGCGTTCATCAACCCACAGTAACTGACATTCCGACGGCTTCGCCGTCAAAGCCTGGAGTAGTCAAATTGACATGTGGTCTACTTAGCCGAACACTTTCATAACCTGAGCAGGAAAAACTTAATGCAAAGTGTATTCTTTCTTTGATGAGCTTACACGAGGTTGATAATGATGTCTATTTTCGGCTAATGTTTCGACGTCTTCGTCTTCCTCAGAGCCGATGATCCGAGTCGATGGTCCTCGCTTGTTATTCGCCTCGACGTGGCAGCTTCGCCTTCGTGTCGAATTAGGTCTTCTTCAGTGAGCCATCTCCTCGAATGAGGCATCCTCACTCAGTGATGCCCTTTTATACACGATGCTGATGGTGGATATAATGATAATGTCCGGTGATAACAACTTGTTTTTCTTCCGGACATACATCATTGCGCACATCGTGCAGAAGTCGGTGTTGTTATCAGCTAGCACAAAACGTAGTAATATTTCGAAACCGGCTTTCCCTGAACTTTCGAAATATTAATGCAAAGTGTTTTTATGCATTAAGAGTTTGATATATATATATACAAAAACTTATCTATTATGTTCTGTCTACCGAGGTTATGGTAGTGTTTGGCTTAGTAGTAGATTGCATCTGAATTTGACCTTTCCACGCTCTGAACGAGACGAAATCGCCTAAACGTCAGCCGTTGTGTGGTAGTAAACGCTACAATGCAGGTTTTGTGTTTGCTCATTGAAGGAAAACAGTGAAAACATCCTCATTTAGCCATTCGTAACTGTCCATTTCTGTTTGCATCCCTACCGGCATGTATTTTGATTTCATACGTGTGATTGCCTCAGAACACGACTTGAACTTTCCGATATGTTTATCCTTTATTTGGAGTGTAACTCTTTCTTTGAATGTCACCATTGTCTCATTAGCGCGCATGTTATCTACATATGTAGGTTTGTCGGCAATTCATATTGAGAAGTTCACTTTATGGTTTCGTTTTCTACAACATGGAGTCTGACCTGGACTTCCTACCATTCATGAGGCAACTGGGCCGCCGTGAAATTGGTATTCTTGCTGGCCGTTTTACTTTTCGAGCGAGTAGATTTCGAATGAGAGAGACATTTGCTGGTGAAGAGAGCAGCTAGCCACCTGAAAGATTGTCACCATTCAGAGGGCAGCAATGGCCTCCTCGATGTATTTCGATACTAAAACCGAACACTTAAGGACGTCTTTTCACTATAGTGAGACGGTAAATCACTAAGAGAACTTGCATAATTGAATCATATAGTTATAGTTATCTACTCGGTGTCACCAAAACTATTCGTCTGTGAATGAGCTATGCGTTCATCAGTGTGTCTTCGCATAGGATGTGACTCGTGTCCTACTCATATTCTCATAGCACTGTGTCGATGTCAGAAGCATCATGCTCAAATACTCTTAGCTTACAAAGTCGTTTAACAAGCCCATACCATTTAGATTTCACACAAGTTTCGTAGTTTCCATTCTTTCAATATTACTCACTTTAATTATAGCCACCGATCTTTTTATTTTACGTACAATTTATAGTCTTTGCAATCTATCACTAACCTTTTTTTGTGTATTAGCAAAGTGTTCTGGTCACTTTATGAAGATCTGACTTAAGAACAAAACCCGAAGTAGAAATAACACTTTCAAAAAGTTGCCCTTATAGCGAAGTGGGAAAGTCTGTTCTCAAGTTCTGTCGGGTTTTCAACCTCTCAAGTGCTCAGATTTACAAAACACCGTGAGGTGTCGGAAAACTAGTGGCCTCTTTATGTGTCGTATAAATGAATTTTCATCAGTAGTTAATTGTTACTTCGTTTTCCAATACTGAATAATAATGGTTATTTTATGATACGGAAGAGTATTAAATGTACCAAAATAATTACAGTGGTGCTGAAACAACCTCAATGAGGGACCTGCATGGTGTGGTGGTGAACGCGTTAGCCCTCGGAAATGGTAACAACGTGTTCGTTCTCCACCGCGGACACTTGCGGTCCGGAGTTTTGCAAATATTTCATCATCATTGTGGTTACTATGGTTATACTTCACATAATAAATACACTGCTGTGGGAAAATAATGACCATTAGGTAAAAGTTATGCACTGTATCAAAATAGTTTATATGTTGTGAAATTGAAGCAAATGCGGACATCACATAGGCGTTCGAAAAGTTCCAGAGGTCTGTGGGAAGACATAGGTAACAAAAAGCCTCAAAAAGTAATAGCAAAACACAGAGAAACTGTATTTTAGAACGACATTACAACAAGTGGAGCGGGGTTATTTGATAATAGAGTTATTGCGCTACCATGAGTCTATATCAACTCATAACGAGTGCCGTCAAAAATTTCGCATCGACTAATGCAGCACCATGGATTTATGGATCGGACTTTAAATGTTAAAATCCTTGCCATAACTCGTAAGCCAGGAAGATGGCATGCATAGATCCAATTGGAACGTAATCTTTTTGATATCGAACCTTTGAAATTGTTATCCCCTTATTCTTCTACAGTGGCTATCATGTCGTCACCCCAGGCGGATATCGTGCCTGACACTGTTTCTACATAATTGAGGAAATGCATCTTAGCTTATAGGGAATTTAATTTTTGAAATAAGCATCGGCAAAATCTACGGGTCTTTGTAATTGAGAGCCACGTTTTCTAATTCTGCCAAGATGAAATTCCGATATTCTAGAGCCCTTAAAACGTTATTTCTTCTTGGAAGCTCGTAATGTGCGCAGTTGAGCAAGTGACACTTTAACCAGTGGGACACGAGGGTGCCATCTAATTTATTGTTGATGTTTGTGACTACCGTGGTCACTTAGAACTTTGAGTTTCAAAATTTTCAAATCTCTTTGTTTTACATGACTCATTTTCACTTTCACTGCGTAGATTCCCGCACTGCTTCCACTCGATACCGTGATATGATTTGATATCACTTCGTAACGAGAAAGACAAGGGGAGGTGTTTGATAGATGCGGTACCCAAGCAATACAGATATAGGGCTTTAGGTTTTAATGGAGATTTCCATCTAGTTTTCCAGATTTGCTTTTCTTTATATGTTCTTTCATATTACCGTACACTTTACTACAAGTGAGGTTTGAAAGATTACTGAATGTAATGTTTTTCTTATACCGTCCTCGGATTTTACCTTTTAGTTTATGAACTCGAAAGAATTCATTGCTTTTTGAAATTCTTCAGTTATGAGCCACTTATCCCAAGTGGTTACGTGGTCATACATAACTTGGTATCACAACACTGTCGATGTAGATGTGAACTTCACAGATCTCCTACAGATCTCATTGTTTTTAGACTTCTTCATGTTGAGCTTTCCTTGATTTTTTTTTAGCTTATCGAGACCGTTTGCGCATAAGATGTTTTCAGAAATGTTGCCATTCCTTCGGGTAGTGCAAAGAGGTCTGACGTCGGAAAGAGCTTCACCCCGTCTTCTGTGCACAGTTGAGAATTCCAAGGATTCCACCAACACCAGTAGTTAGTTAATAACAGCTTTATCAAACTCTGTTTCTTATGTTGTCCTTTTATTTGGTACCAACTTTAATTTTTCATGGTAGGGTATGATGTAAGATACAACCACAACGATGCTGATATTCGCAAAACCTAGACCCTGAGCCAGATCGAACCACGATTTCCCTTTCCAGGGGCTCGCGTATTACACACTGCACCACGGAGGCCCTTGCTTTGCGTTTCTGTCGGCTAATTTTCTACCTAGCACTGCCATCAACAATCACCCTTTCTCACTCTTTAGTAGGATTGGGTTCTGGTTCTCTTTCTTAAGTCTCGTAATATCGCTATTTAGAAAGCGACCCTGATGCACCTGTAGTACTTGAAGATAATCCATACAAACGGCCGGATAGAAAATGTTTGCTTTGCAGTACTGGCATCGAGTTGGATTATAAGAATGCACGACTTCTACAGGTTAGTTTGTAGTGCATTTAATATTCCGTGTTTTTCATCCTGCTTTCTTTTAGCAATTTGTATCGACGTTTTCTGGACGGGTGTACGACCGTCATGTTACAGGACTTTGTGACCACCAACAAAAGAAACTTGTTGAGACAATTGCGCTTTCGCGAAAGGCTGGGTATATGCCAATATTTGTTAAAGATCCAAAATATGTCAAGGATCCGAAACTTTTCGATCCACTCAAGCCGATTCGTCCTCACTCTTTCGCCTAATAGTTCTTGTGTCTTCGTGGTTAGATATGTTGTTAGGCTTATGTACGCTGATTTTTTTGAATAAATATTTTTTTCATACAGTGACCTTAAATACTTGAAAGCACTTTGATAACTGCATATTTTTTTTTCTATTTATTGGTATTGAAAAACTATTGACTTGCAAACAGATACGATGGGGAACGAGCCAACGTTTTCTGAAACACCATACTCCCGTGAGTATTTTACCGAACTAGTGGATAAGCTGCGAACTGACACAAATGTTAGAGAATTAATTACGTAGGTTTTTTCGTTCTGTTCACATGTTGCTGAATCTATAAAGGGGCAAATACTGCCGTTTAGTTTGTATGGTACCCTGAGCGGAGTTGAACTTGAACTTGCTGCACCGTCGTTCTGCTTACTTGCTGAAAAGTGTCCCGATAGTATGCGAGAACTCATGATGAATATCGTTCATCGCACTTTAACAGGTCCAATTTTTGAGAAACTATACGTCATTGAAGAGACTCGTGTGGCGCAGTGGTCGGAAGCAATCGACACATACGTGGAATCGATCTCCGCGTCCATGGCTCACCAAGCCATCTATCCCTCTGGGGTCGGCAAATTGGTACCAGACTTGTCTGGGAGGATTGCAACACTGGCTGAATAGATCGGTAGGCCACCGTGACTCATTGTAAAGGCCAGATACGCATTCAATCATCTCTAGCGATGCCTAATGAAGTCGAATGCATGGCGCATCTGTTAGGGATTGATCAACGTCAAGAGCTTTATCCTTTTTTTATACGTCATTTTATTTGCTAGTTTTAAACCATTGTTACGTGCAGGTGGGAATTCCCGTTCTGCAAGAAAGGCGGCTTATGCATGCCTTAAAGTTCTAACCCGCGACCGAGAGTCCATGTGGAGTGACTTCCTCATTCTCTGTCAGTGTTTAGAAGAGCCCCAGGTTTGCTAGTTAATCGGCATTGAAAAGAACATTTATCTTTTTTAAAGTTGATCCGTTGAAATAGTTTAATGTGTTTTAGTTTCACTTAATCAATCCCGTCTTATCACGTTTTGACAACATACTGCAGTTGGTGTATTCGGAACGGATAGATTTCGAATGGGCTATAGTTGTATTTACGAGGGCCTTTGCTCATTCAAATGGTTGGATACGACTGTGGGCACTGGAAAGATTGGTAACAGTTCAACCTGGAACAATGGCGGTTAATCATGACGTAAGTCTTTTGAATTCTCTTCAGAGCGATAGAAGATCTTTCATTGGTAATTAACAGTGCGTTACTTTTAGTTAGTTTCAAAGGCCTTTCGTATGTATATTTTGATCAACGTGAATTAGAAACGTGAGATAGGTACCGCTAGTTCTCTCGTACTTTTCAGTACTTTTTGTCGGTACTGCTGAGCCAGCTAAACTCAAATGAAGCATTTTGGCGGCTTCTCAACTGCGAAAATTTAAGGCCGTTTCTTCACTCATTGAGGAACCAAATCGTTGGGATCTTGTCGGCACTAGATTATTCGAGCAGAGGTATTGTGCTTTCTGAAAGTCACTTTTTTCTTTACTTTCAGAAAGAGGTTTCTATCATTTAGAACAATGTAGATGATGAGAATTTCAGAGCTTTTCCTGAGGAAGATTCTTCGTACAGTCACCGAAATGTCTAGTCCTTCGTCTATTTTTTTCATTTCACATTCTCTAGTGGAAGTTCAAACGATGCCGTGCCTTCATCTGGATGATATTCCTTTGGCTACGTGAGCTTACAGATTGAAAATATCTCCAACGTTGCTAAGACACGCGCAAAACGACCAGGTCGAACCACGATCATCCCCTCCCTAGCCCCGCTTATTACACGCTGCACCGCGGACGCCCTTGCTTTATGTTTCCTTCAGTTAGTGTTCTACCTATAGTTACCATCGGCCATCATCTGTGACCGGGATTGATTTGGGAAGCGCAGATCGGCATTGAACCCAGTTAAGCTGAGGCTGTAGTTTCAAAATATCTATTTCAAACGTTCGTCCATTTTCTCTGGCGATTTGTTGCAGGTTGCTTCTTCAGAAGACACGTAGTATTCAACATACTACAATAAAGCTTGCTGCTCTGTTCAATTTTGTTGTGTTCTTCTCGAAAATAATTAGATTGGTACAACTCATTTCTTCTTATGTTCTTTTTTAATGTGGTCTTTTCCATTAGAATCTAAGCAGCGATTCTGTTCAATTGTTAGAATCCTGAAGTGGCCAACAAGATCGGATGCTTGACTGCTTTCTTCTCGAGGGTGGATCAATCCTTGTTGAATCGTTTTATGGAGATGAAGTCTTCTCAGGCAATATTGCAGTCTACAATTGAACCTGTAGAAGTCGTTCAGTTTGTGCTTCAGGATCGTCCGAACTTTGAGGTATTTTTCTTGGCTATTACTAGGCGGTGAAAAATATTAGTGCGCAGCAGTATGCCATTTATGTTTATATACAATTTTCTGTACATGAAACATATTTTTCCAAACTACATATTTTACATTTGTAACTCTGCAGTGTGTTTATTTTTTTATTCATTTTTAATGGTTAAGAAGGATGTCTAAGTGGCCTACACTGGTCATAACTTTGTGGAATCGTTGTAATTATTTGGTTTTGCTATACTACTAGACTGGGCGCGCGTAGTGCAGTAGTAGGAGGCGCCCTGCAATACACATGAGATCGATCCCTACGCCCCCTGATCCACAAGGCTTCCATCCGTCCGGGGTCGGCAAATTGATGTCAGACTTGTCTGGGACAATGGCAGCACTCGCTTGATACATCGGTAGGCTAATGCGAATCTTATTGGCCAGAGGTACATTCAGTCACCGCTTGACGATTCTTAATGAAGTCGAATGCATTCTGTGTCCCTCAGGGATTGATCAACGCCGGAAGCTTTATCCTTTATTTATTTATATTAGTAGACTGTGGTTGTAAGGAACCTTCTTATTTATCGCCAGGAGCTCCATAATGTCCTGTTCCGAAAGTCTTTAAAAAACATTCGAATGACTGGTGAAACCTTCGTGATGGTAAATGTGTGTTCTCGCGTCAAAGTCAGCACATTTTCACAGATGCTGGTTTTTCGATAACCGCAGGAAGTTTTTTGAAAAGCAGAACATTTTACTTACTTGATATTTGATAATTGAATCCTCACTGGTTGTGCGGACTCTAGCACAATCTTCATTTTTTGGAGATTTGCTGGTTAAGCCATTGTGGTACCCTGGAATCTTGAGGTCAGCCTGGCCAAAGTCTACCCCAGGTCGTCACCACGACAGGCAGTCGCAGCCCTTGTAGATTAGAGGGCGATTTGCCACTATGCGACTTCGATATCAGGACGGTGGTGGATCCTGATATTGGTTTACTCTTAGCTAGACTTCTGGATGGAAACGCCGGACTAAGTTTGAGAGACCCTGCCAGGGGATGAATCCCCCGCTGTACATCGCAGTCCGACACCCAGGAATACCTTCCAGCCACGTTGAGGCGGTAAACCGTTGGGGCGACGTAGAACACCTTAGGAATTGAAATTTTAGAAAACGCTGTTCATTAATAGATACCCTTATAATTTGCCCTACTGCTGTAAGGGCAGAATTAATCCTTCTAATGCTCACAAAAGTTTTTTAAATTCGAGTTTTCAGAAGGAAGTGAAAACGTGGTCAAATTTAACTTCAGTGTTTTTAATGCACTAAAATTGCTCATGCAGGGACATAACCCTGTCCCACTGATCGGGCACCTACTTTTTCTATCTTAAACAAAAGCTCGCGGCGTTGATCAATCAGCGTTGTGTATTCGACTTCATTGAGCATCGTTAGAGGTGACTGAATGCATATCTGGCCGTTACAATGACTCGCGGTGGCCTACCGATGTGTCAAGCTGGTGTGGCTATCTTTTCGGACTAGTCTGGTATCAATTTGTCAATCCCAGAGGGATGGAGGGCTTGGTGAGCCTTGTGTGCGGGGTCTATCCTCTGTCTATTGCACGGTGCCTCTGACCACTGTGCAACGCTCGCCCGATGTTCTGTCTTAGCTAGAAAAAGGACAGGCGCTGAGGAAAAAGAAAACACCTAATTCGCTCCAGAAATCAGAATTTTTTCTCGGGAGAATAGGGAGAAAGTGTGTAATATGAACTGAGATGTTTCTCTGAAATTGGACAACGCAATTGTTCGAGCACAAGCACGTTGACATCAATAGTCTTCGTTGCTGCAAATATGCTAAATCTTATTGTCATCAGCGTCTGGTCGTGATCATTTTTATTCCAGAAGGATGACTTCGCAGCCCTTTTATGGGTCCGTGCGCACTTATCTGGACAAGATGGCAGTCTGAAAATGGTCATTGAGAAAGAATTGGCTAATCGTCTTGTGAATGTGAAGGAACGGTTTGAAAGATTGTCTTCCTCAGTTACTGAGGCTGTGGACACTTTACTAATTATTCTTTTTGCCTATAAGGAAGGTAAGCCATAGTGCTTTACAACTTTTTAAGTGCGAGTAGTGTGTATCTGTGTTTAAGCCTTACTCACTCTCTAATTTTCTTGCGGTGTTTTAGGAAAAGATAGTATTGCATTTTTCTAGAACTCTTACCAGTTTCTTGTGGATTGGATCAACTTATTCAGCATTACATTTTCTTACGATGTACTACCGCGTCCTCTAGCGTAAGGTTTTACACTCTTTTAATTATATAAGTACTTTATGTTCACAAGGCAGGAATTGTAATTAACTTCGGCATTAGTCAGTTACTGTGTTCTTGATGAACTAACAGGAGGTTTTCAAACCGACCCTCATTTGACCTCGGTAGTGAAATAATCAACTTCTTTAAATTGTTGAGCTTACCTGAGATTGAGGAAACTTTTATTCGACTAACGTTTCCGCGTCTTACCGATGAGTGTTGTCAACAGCAACCTTCCTGTATAAAATAGCACTGCAGGGTGAGTATACGTCATTCATGCGGTGTTCCACGAAAGAGGATCCGTCTCGATATAACTACGAAAACGTCACATCGAAAAACGAACAACTGCTGACCAGCGACTCGGATCATCGGCTCTGATTAAGACGAAACCGTCGAAACAGCAGCCGAATAAAAATTGTTTATCAACCTCGTGTAAGCTCAATAATTTAAACAAGTTAGCACGAGGTTTTTGTAGATTTGTTCAGCTTTCACAATGTTGTTATAACTTATATTCTTTTCTGTGGCATTAGTCGAATAAAAATTTCACAACAACCTCTTGTGAGGTGAACAATTTTAACAAATATATTGATTATTCACACCGAGGTCAACTGAAAGTCGGTTTACTAGAGTAGTGACATGAGGTTGTTAATCTAACATGTGATTTCACCTCGGCTAGTACTTCTACGGGCTGTGTTTTCTTCAAAACTTGAAAGGTTTGCGGAAAAGGGGGAGGGGTATAAACATGTACTCTACACGATTGATCATTTTTATGACCCGAACGGAGAAAACTCAAAGCTTAGGTCTCACTTATATGATAAACAACTTCTTTAGAAAACCAGTAGTTTATGAGTTTCATCACCTCGTTATGAAAAGAAACCCCCAAGACACAGTTCACAGATTCGATGGCAAAGAAAAGCTTAAAAACTAACTTGAAATATGGAGCGAGGTCACGTGTAAAATACATATTTCACTTTATCAGTCAGCATCTCAAAATTCATTTAAAAACCAAAACCGAAAGCAACAGGGACTGGGTCTGAGTAGACCATCAGTTTCAAAACCGTCATTCATTTCTTCATGCTTGTCGTTGAAGTTTGTTCGAGTTAATTCTTCTTTGAATCTTCAAATAGCATTACTTGAACATTTCCACGTCTTCAATCTAGACAGTGCGGCGTTTGTGAATCGATAGCTGCTCTTCGCAAACAAGTCTGCTATTAATTTGTTCACCTCTGAGGGATCAGAGTGCTGATTGGCTTGGAGTTGGGTCGAACCATCGACCTGTATTCCTGCACCGTGTAGAATACCTACTTATTTGCATACTTAAATGGTTTTCACTGATACTACGAGCTCCAGCACAATTACCACGCTTTTCTCTCTCGCGCTAGAGTCGTCCATGGTGTTGGTCGAATTCGAACAAGGTTACGTTCGTGAGGCTTGTTCCGTAGTCCTGAAATCGTTCCCATATGCCAGTGTAGACGGCTGACGTTAGCCACAAACACGTCCGCCCATCGTTTAGGTGGTCGTCCCAGATGACGCTTGCATTCTCTTGGACTCAATTGCACTGTTCTTTTCGTCCATCTGTCATCCGTTCTTTCTATTATGACTGGCACATCTTTGCTTTACTACCGATATGTATTCCTCTGGATTGCGAAGGCAAGGTAGATTTTGAGGATCTGAGCTGCGCATTGTGAACGCGGAGTTTTGGGTCCGCTATTTCGTCAGTGTATTCCTTAAGAGGCTCCAATGCGGCCCATGCTACTCTCCTTTTCTGCCTAATTCTTCCTTCATGTTGTTATCAACGTTCGGCGAACGTCCAAAGTGTACGTACGAGGTAGTTTTTGTAATTAGAGAACAAATCACCTCAGTTTATTCGGTCTAGCAACATATGTTCTCAACTGGGTCTCCCTTCTATTTATACACAGTCCGATGTTCATCTTGGCTGATTGAGCTAATTTAGCCTCGTCTGTCTTTCGTCGGTACTTCTTGGAAAGGGGACAATGTCTTCGACAAACGAAGATTTGGTAGTGATTTTCCGTCAATACGTATGTTCTCCTTCCCAGTCGAAGTCTTCCCATTATCCACTACAGAGCGGCAATAAAGAGCTCTCGCAATATGGTGTCGCCTTGTCGAACCATTTGTCATATGGGAGTAGTAGGGAGTCGATGGAAAAGCTGTGTATTTATGCTGAAGTTTCGATCAGAATCAGATAATGTTCGTATATATGGATCCACTCTTTGGTCGTCGAGTTCTGATAGGATGGCATTCATTCCGACGATATCGATCGGTTTTCCTTAGTCCACAAAGGCTGGGACAATGGTCAATTGGTGCTCTCGACAGACTTCTACGACCCATTACATAGTTTGGATGCGGTCTATGCAGCAGAATCTCTGTCAGAATGCTGTTTGCTCAACTGATTATACCTTATTCAGAGTGTTTGAGATGCGTAAAGTGTAGTCTTCGTGGACAGAATTTGTAGTATACTCAATAACTGTTTCAGATGGGTTACTAAGGTTCCTTCGGTCATTCTCCTAGGATAGTATGACCGTGCGCGAGGTCTTCCATTCGTCTTGGATTTTCTACTTCTCAGGGTAAGATAGCATATGGCATGACATATGAGTTACGAAGACCATGTGTAATTTGTAGCTTCTAGTTCGAAAGAAGTCGGTGGTGATCTTATCAGGTCCTGCAACTGGCTCTATCTTCATGCTTTCTATCGCATCACTTACGAACACGGAGGATACAAAAACAGGGGAGACATTTCTGAAGTGATATTTACGATTTTTGCACTAAATTCTCGAGGAATTTTAGTCCAACTTCATGAACCCAAGGTTGGAGTGCAGGGAGAGATGCTTTGGGCTCCTATACCAGGTTAACCTTTTTTACCTGTTACGCGCAGCAGTCACATTCCTCATCCCGTGTGAATTCTGTGCTGGTGATCAACTTCAACACTCAGGGTCTAAACTGATTGAATTTACACCCATGCTTTGGCGAAGGCAATGAAGCCAACAAGGGTTGTTATCGACTCAATTTTTTTACGGTCGTTTATTTTGCTACTCAGATCAAAGGTGTTTTGTTGTGATTTCTGTAGTTTCGGTAGCTTATCGAAAGCAAATCATTAAGTTCCTCGTAGAACCTGGAAAGCTGTTCTTCGTACTTAACAGCTTATTTAAAAAAAACTTTTCGAATTAGTTTATTTCGCCAACAAGAACTGTTGATAGTAAACATAGCACCCACTACAGAATGTGTTGCCGTTGAGTATGGTGCAGAGGTGTCCTTGTTGTACTTGATGATTTAACTTCGGCAGTTAGGAACATCTTGATGCGACAAGGCAATTCTCCTTGCAATCTCGTGGATGCTCGAGCTAGTGCGTTCCCACGTGGATTGGGTGTGGAGCATGAGGAGGAGGTGGGTAAACTACCTTGTTCCCTAACGAACTGCGTCACCAATCACTGCTCTGCTCCATACCAGCATTAAACCCATGAATTCGATAGTTAACACTTTTCCTTGGTTTACTACCCTATCAAGTGTTGGGTTTCCTACGTATTTAGAAGTATTTCAAACAATTCATTCTTTCTCACAACAAGCATAGCTCAGCTCGCAGTTTATTTATAAAGATAAACATCTGTAGGAACTACATCCAGGCAAGAAATAACTTTTCCTGTATTACGAACCACTTTCTCTTAACCTCGGCATTGATTGAAGAATTCGTTGTTCGCTTGATGGGGAAACGCGAGGTTGTTACTTTATTTTTCGTTTATAAACAAGCTAATGTGTCGACCGATTTCTCCTTCTTTAGAGCCTAGAAAGGTCAAGTTGACTGCAACCTACCCAGGCAGATACCTCCATAACCAAAGAGAGAAAATATTTTTCTGAGGAAGACGAATTTCGCTGAAATGTCAGCTGGTTTATAAATAAAGAATAAAGTAACAACCTTGTGTTTGTTCATCAAAAGAACAGGGAATTTTTCCGGTCTTAGTAAGCTGGAATTCTTGTCTTACTAAGCCCACACTTCATCGAAGTTCCTATTTCGAACAATAAAACGATTGATCAAGCGAGAGCTTGTCCAACACGTTAGGTATTCCACAATGTGTATCTAATACATGCTCTGATTCCATAGCTTCTTTTTTTCTATGACTTTTCTGTATGAAGTTATTTTTCAGTTAGCTTGAAAAGACGCGTTCGAAAAGTAAAAATAAAAGGGAATAAAAAGATGAGGAACGTGTGTCTTGAAATTCTATCAGTTCCTCGGCTCTCAAACACGTTAGTGTACATCATGTCTTGAGCATACAAAAGTGAATTTTGATCAGTAGTTCACTGTTATTTCATTCACAATCACTACGATGGATAATGGTTACTGTAGGTTATGGGTGGGTATAAAAATTACCGGCATAGTTCATATCATGCGGAAAAATGCGGGCAGAACCGTAGTTGTGTTTTTAGCACACATGGGTTCCATTTGTTCCAAAACTATGTGGGAAGACCTGGAAGAACAAAGAGGATACGCAGAAGCCAGAAAAAATCGAATTTGGTAGCAAAATTCATGGAGAAGTTGGATTATGGTACAAGAAATGCAGCAAAAGGGACCGGGTTTTTTTTCTAGGCGCGCAAATGGGACAACATGAGTTGGTATAAACTCATATCGGGTGTGGCGGGTAAAGTTCGTCGAAAACACAGCAACTTACTTATTATATATTACAAACATTTTTTAGGACCGCGAAATGTTTATGGTTCACAATGTATACGCTGGGATTTGGAACCGTTTAGGATTATCGTTTAAGTCTCTTGTAGATCTCTGTTTGTCTCTGATAGCTGAGGTTTGCAACTTTTACTAGAATAAAGTTGCTTCTGTTGAGGGATTAATTGATAACAAACATTTTATGGTGAATTCCACATTAATCTCATTGTAATCCTATTTCATTATTTAGGAAGGGATTTCTGTTGACCGTCATTACTTCCTTTTACGAATTTTATATGATGCTCTCGATCACCTTACCAGCCATGAAGTTGAAAATGTTATACCTGGCATAGTTCGATATTTTGGACCACGTCCACTTGTTCCTGTGGAACATCCAGAGTTAGTTTCGTACTTTCTTATTTTTACAGTGAAATATGTCTTGGTCTCCGAACGGATTATCGCCTCATCGTGTCTAGGAAGTGTTCCTGGGTGTCGGACTGCGATGTGCATCGGGGGGATTTATCCTCTGGCAGGGTCTCCCAAGCTGAGAGGGAATTCGGCGTTTCCATTAGGAAGCATAGCTAAAAGTAAACCAGCACCAGGATCCACCACCGTCTGCTATGAAACAAGTCCTGCAAATCTCCCTCCTATCCACAAGGGCTCCGACTACGTGTGGTGGTGACAACATTTCTCACCAGGTGCAGACTTTGGCTTGCCTGATCTCGGGACTCTTGGGAAACACAATGGCTAAACCTGCAAAACTCCGAAAATATTTTACCGATTAAGATCTATCGTGTTTCTTTGCGAAAAAGATGGCAACAAGTTGTCTTCTGCAGTTCACGAGTATCGCCTTAAGGTGCTTGTAAAGTGAGAAATGTTTCGAAGTTATTGACTATATTGTTGCTTACGTTATGCGATGCACGTCTTTCAGATTTCTGCCAAATGTAGTTCGTATGGATCCTGAACAAATATTGCTGGAATGTGCAGATCAGCTCTCATTTGCGTCTTCATATCCGGTCGCACAGTGCTACTTGGAAATCATGCACATGTTCATAGATAGAGTCAGCTTTGCCTTGTTTATTACTTTTTATGAAGATTATATAGTATAACTCGTATGAAGTGGTGAGATATTTGCAAAACTCCGGACCACAGGTGTATGCAGTGGAGAACGAACACGCGCTGTTGTCCTTACTGGGGAGCAGCGCACTTCACCACTACACCATCCGGGTCGTGGTCCGGAGTTTTGCAAATATCTCAGCACTTCATACGAGTTATATTTCACAACATACCCTGCCATTAAGAAGAAAAAAAAAGGCAGTAAATAAAAGAGTTAGGATTATATAGTATGTTCAATCTACTCACAACGACAAAAAGTTGATTCACCATATCGTCATCGCATTGTCACTGTTTGCGATTCACAGAGACATGACTGGACGTGAAGTTATTCGCTGTTGTAGGGTGGTTTTAAGTTCTTGAGAATTGTGCAAAATTTAGGTCAAATGCTCGAACACTTTGCTGGCGGTGGTTAAAGCTGCAATTGTTCTCACAAAAGAGAAAAAGAAATCTCAACATTTCTTACCTTCTTTGCGTTCTGTGCTGAGGTAAAACACGTCTTACTTGTCTTCGTTTTTTCTCTTCTTTGATGAACTTATTTGCAAGCTGCGTCAGAATTCACGACCCATGTCTGTTTTTCATCACTTTCCTCAAATTCTCTTTGTAACTAAGGTACTTGGGAAGTCGACAACTTACCTCACTATGACCTGGCATAACATATTGTAAAGTTCGCAGCTCCTTTTTTCATTTGATTCGTTTGCTCGCATACACGAAAGCCTTCAGATTTGGGTGTGGAATCGGTTGCTGTGTAAGGATTATTGGTCTACATTATAGTTGAGTACTGGTCGATTCGGTTCTTTTTGAAATCCTGGGTTTGCTGTCCTACTGCCTTCCTATTTTTTCATCATACATCATCACAGTTGCCAGCCTTTATTAATGGGAAGGAGTCCTTTCCAGACAAATCTGATACTAATTCCCCAACTCCGTGTGGAATGGAGTTTGGTTTGCCCGAGACATCTTCGATCCAGCGGCCCTGTTCGAAATAAGCCAGACTGGAGGTGAATCATGTATACTTCATGCGTTGAAATCTAGCAACGTTTTACATTGCCGAGTACTTGTAAACCCAATATCTCCTGTTTTTGGTGTGATAACAGCTTTAAGCTAGCGTCCGTATAACATATTTGTGTACGTATGTGTTTACTTTTACTCTTTTATTTATTGGGGAAATCGAATTATATCTCGACGTTGATCAATTCCTGAGGAATGCGCCATGCATTCGACGTCATTATGCGTCGTTGGGGGAGACTTAGTGCATATCTGGCCTTTACAATGACTCGCGGTGGCCTACCGATGTATCGAGCCAGTGATGCTATCCTCTCAGATAAGTGTGTTACCAATTTGCCGAATTTGCTGGGGAGGAATGGAAGGCTTGGTGAGCTATGGACGTGAGGACCGATCCTATGTGTGTATTGCAAGGCGCCTCCAACCACTGCGCGCTACACCCGCCTTTTTCTCGGTTATCAAAAGAGACTTTCAAAGTTATCAATATTGACTTATAGCTAATGAAATTTGGATGTAATGACAATGTCTTGCACTGAATTCGTTTCAGGTTGTGTTGCTCCAAGTCTGTCATGAATGATCGTAATGTGGTCAAAATGTTTATGGTATGCTTAGAAAGATATGGGGTTTTTTCTGTTCTTTTCCTTGGAATCAGGATACTCTTTGTTAAGGAATACAGTTTCGACCTTCTCACTCTAGCTCAACTGAACACATCGATTGCATTTTATGTTTCTGAAGCTATTTTAGATGCCGAGAAAGCAAATTTGTTACCAGAGGATTGGGCAGTCATGGTATCTTACCTTCCCATCATTTCTTTGTGAAATGAGTTTCCATGGTTTTGTAAGTTTATTTGTACTTGCTTAAGGTTTTTTCTCTTGCTGTCTTTGGACCAATACCAAAAAAAGAAGATAGAGTTGTCAATGCAGCATATGAGATGATTTACGCAGACAGCCCAAACTGCTTTGAAAATGTCCATGAGTAAGCCAAAAGCTAAAAAATTTTTACAGATTGTTCTTTTTATTCGCTTTCTTGTGGTTTCAGACCATTCGAAATCATTCGACGGACCAGATTAAATGGAATTTGTACCGCTCTGCATCTTTGTGAACGCGACTCCAAGTTCGTAGTGCTACTCGTAGAACATATTATTACCCAAGTGAATGAAATGAATCGCAACTCATCTCGGTTAGTTTTGCACCACTTAACAACTTATCTAGGGCGCGTGTAGCGCAGTGTTCGAAGGCGCTCTTCAATACACGTGGAATCGATCCACGCGCCCAGGTTCACCAAGCCTTCCATCTCTCCGGGGTTAGCAAATTGGTAACAAACTTGTCTGGGAGGATAGCAGCACTAGCTCGATGCATTGATAGACTACCACGTGTCATTGTAAAGGCCAGATATGCATTCAGTCACCTCCAACGATGCTTATTGAAGTCGAATGCATAGCACATCTCTCAGAGACCAACGGCGAGAGCTTTATCCTTTTAATAACTTGTCTCGCTATAATTATTCTTTCAGTTCGTTTGGTCTTTCCTTCGCTCATCGTCAGAATACGCGAGCAGCTTCTCTCTTACTTCTACTAGTTGACTACCTACATGATGAGGTATTTAGAAAGACTTCTCACTTTATTTGCCACATTTCAAACTTTTTTCCCATAATATTGCACAGTGCTTAGATAAGAAAATTCACAGAAAAGGATTTTAGGATGTTCTTAACAGTGTGTTCGACAATTGTGTGAACTGGATTGTAGATCCATGTCAGCAGTTTTCGATTAAATTACCCCTCGAATGGTTACTTGTTCGACTTGCCGTGCGCTCATCCAAATTTCGAGAGCGGGTTTTAAACCTAGACTGGATACTTGCGAGTAAACGAACCGGAAGTGTATGTTCATGGATCAATATGGTCATGCTGTTATCACGTTCAGAAGGAAATGAAGTACGATTTTGTGACGACATTTCGGAAGCCACTTTGAAATCTTATACGAATCCATCACTTTTTTCTTTCTAGATTCTCCCAGATTTGTACATGGAGCGGATTTTACCTTGGACGACAGCACAAAATTTTGCCGTGCGATGTACCGCTGTTGCTGCCATTAGACTGTTGTATAGTATGATCCCAAGTAGTGAAATTACAAAGTGGAACCTACTGAAAGGAGTTATTGAATTCAACGGCGAATCATCTGGGTATGTGGAAAACAAAAGCTTTTTTTTTAGATTCCCAGATCAATCCCGCTGACGGGTGATTGCTGATGGCAGCGTTAGGTGGAAAACTAGCTAAGAGAAACGCAAAGCAAGGGCTTGAGTAGTGCAGTGTGTAATACGCGAGCCCCTGGAAGGGTTAATCATGGTTCGCTCTTGCCCAGGGTCCAAGTTTTGCGAATATCTCGGCATCGTTATGATTGTAGTTCATATAATACCCTACCGTGAACAATTATAGTAGGCAGCAAATAAAGGGTTAAGATTTCTTTTTATTTTAAAACTAAGCTAGTTTCATAGTCATTGCGCTGCTATGGTAATCTGTTCTACCTATCACTATTTTTTTCTATTTTTCAAAATTTTTTCCCAATTTCTTAACAATAATTTTTAAATGAAAAACTTTTGTTTATAGGAATTCACAGCGAATAATTTGTGCTCTTATGAAGGATTTTTACTTCGGACATCTGAATCCACTGAAGCATTTTGACTTGCAGACAGTTTTATTGGAATTACCGAAGAAGACGGGAATGCCTCCAGAAGAAATAATTCTCATCCCGCTTATCAAAGTAAGGCTTCCATTGCATGCCGTGTAGTATTTAGGTTGAGGTTCTTTTTTATTCAGATACTTAATTCATCGAGTATCCCAAGTATGAACCACGATGAACACTTTTTATCTGCTCCGTCCCAGGTTTATTCAAGTGATGAAATTTCTTTAGTTGTTGTCGTCGTTCCTTTCGAAGACAACCTGAAATATGTGTTTTCCAGGACTTTCAAAAAGCAATAAATGTGCACCAGAAATCGCTTTAGAAGATGACGGAATGTCGGTGAATAGTACTGGTACGTTAGATGCGTTGAGAATTTTTTTGTTTGATTTGATTTCTCATCCTCTTTTGGACGATAGACCTTAAAACCTGGCGATTTCCTGTGAGTAATACCTAGAAATGTTCAACACACCGTTGTAGAGCATTGATGAGGAGGATGTTCTGTATAAAAATTGCCGATAATCTTTACCTTGTCGTGTATTTTTTTACATGACCCGTTATCACATCTACTCTGCGAATTCCGACACTTGCTTCATTCGATTCGTTTTCCTCGCATTCATCGTTCACAATGGTCTTCGCTTCGAACTTTCCGCATATTGTTTCGGCTGCTGCTTGAGGATTTTATCTTCTTTGTGAATGTCGCAGAATGCTGATCAAGTTTATTCTCCTTTGATCTCGGCAATCTTGGATATAACCATGTTGAGGCGTTACCACGTGGATTGGAGGAGAGCGTTGGGGAGAGGGTCGAACTAGCGTCTTTGCTTCCTGATCGACGACATGGCTAAGCACTGCGCTACCCACTGGCCTTGTCACGTCCACTACGCTGGCATCTACCTTCATGTGGTATGTTGAAGTCGCCATCAACTTGTTCACGCTCTTTTGATCTCTTTCGCCCATTCTTTTCATGACTACACAGACTTGATTATTCCTACCATAATTGTCCATCACTGATGTATTGAATGAAATCTTTAATCTCCTTCGTGTAACTGTTGTTTTCGTTATTTTTTTATTGTTATATTACGCATATATGAACAGCCAAAAACAGTGGAAATTCTTGTGTTATCATAGGATAGGGAAGCTTTTTTCACTACTCCGCCATCAAACAAATTTGGTTTATCGGCCGTCACATTTCATAAGGCTCTAAAATTCTGAATGCGGCAAGCTGAATTCTGACAGCAATCAGGCGGGAATCGCTTTCTAGCATATCCAAACCTTTATTAGAGTCATCAACACTTGTTCGGAATACCACCAGCACATTGTTCTTAATTTCATACACAATGAAAAGCATTTAATGGGACCGAATCGAGTGCCGCCCTCAGTGGTCGTCGATTAAAGAGCAGATCTGCCGTCTTATGTAGGAGTTCTACCTAACTGTTATCGCACTACGAAAATGAACTTTTTTCTTTCCACTTCTGCTCAGCAAACACGAGGTGCTATTCCACTTCCCCACTCACGTAAAAGCTGACGTTTCGGCGGATTTCGCCTTCCTCAGAGCCGCTTTCTATGAGTCTTCCACTGAGTATGTCGTGTGAAGACCAACCGCACAGAATTCACCTCGAAGCATAATTACGCTTAAACCGTAAAATCGGAGGAAACCCAGAAGACATAAATCATCAGTGTAATTAAAAAGAATTCTAAACAGACAGGATGTTCATTCGATTGAAAGGATCAAAGATTTCCTAGGGCATTGGATTGGATCCCGATGAGATGGGCGGACTTGTTGGTATCTCACATGAACTAGCATAATTTATTAACTGTTTATAAGTCACAAAGTAATAAGTACAGATGTCACTATGCAAGAATAAGGCAACCTGTATTCAATGCAGTGGCGAGAGAGCAGTACGAATGGCAAATGTGTTAAAATCTGCACGATTTGTGAACACAAATCCATTCATGAATGTAATTCAATGTATCATAAAAGTGTAAAATACTTTATTGCATTCACGGGCATTATCGTTGTTGGGCCATTGGTTCTAGGATAACTCTCGTAACTCATCGGCTCGGATGAAGACGAAACTGTCAAAGCGTTACAAATAAAAATTATGTATCAAACTCGTGTAAGCTTATCGAGGAAAGAATACATTACTCTGTTGTGCCTATCTGTTGGTTTTCATTTGGTGACATACTCTTCAACGAAAGATTACTACTTGGATACTTGGATGGCGCGTCCCTACTGGTTGTGTGGCTCCTAGCATAATCTCCATTTTTTCGGAGATTTGCTGGTTTAGCCATTGTGGTTTCCTCGAATCCCGAGGTCAGTTGGCCACAGTCTGCACCAGGTTATCACCACAGCAGGCAGTCGCCACCCTTGTTGTTCAGAGGGAGATTTGCCACCATGCGTCTAGTTCGTTACCAGGACGGTGGTGGATCCTTGTATTGGTTTACTCTTAGCTGGGTTTTCTGATGGAAACGCCGGAGTCAGCTTGGGAGACTCTACCAGGGGATGGATCTTGCCGCTGTACACCGCAGCTGGACACCCAGGAACACCTCCTAGCCACGATGAAGAGGCAAACCGTTGGGAAGGTTACAGTAAGCTCTAAAAAAAGACGTGTATATGTTAAAATGAGACATTTTCTCTGTGAATATACTAGTAGCGAGTTGATTTACAATTTAGAGGCGTATTTAAGTGGATTCAGTAAGTCCTACCAGCTATGAACATTATTATAAGGATCTATACGTGTACATTCCTCTGCTATTCTGTTCATATCGAAATATTTAGGAAGACCATTACTACAACGAAAAGTGGTCACGGAGGAGAAGATCACCCCGAAAGATTATGGCTTGATAGTAGTGGCCTCTCTCGTTGATAAACCAGCTAACCTTGGAGGTAGTTTTTTATCCACTGCATGTGGAAATCGCTACTACTCTTTGCCATTGTGTCAATTTGACCGATTTATCCACTAAAGTTTTGAATTATTTGTTTTCATAATATAGTGCAAATTTCAGGATTATGTCGGACGTGCGAGATTTTTGGGGTGGATACATTGGTATTGGCTGACCACATATTCGTATCGGATCCAAATTTTAAAGCGCTCAGTATGTCTAGCGAGAAGAGGCAACACATTGAAGCAGTGAGCTCATTTATCATCTCGGAGGTACGTCGACAACTAACAAATCCTTTTTGAGATACGTCCTGAGAACCTTTCGTCTTACCTGGAGAGTATGCGGAAGAACGGCTACACCGTGATAGCTGCGGAACAAACTACTGACAGTGTCTTCCTACATAAATTCCAATTTCCTTTAAAGGTACGGGTTTTTTGGGTGTGTCTGTCGCTTTACCTACCACTTCAACTGACTTGAATGGAAAGTCTATCATTAGGTCAAATTTAACAATTTCTCTCTGCCTATTTCCACCGTTTTTGTAGAAAACCTTACCAGCCTTACTCTCAGACTGTCCTACTTGTTGGTGACGAGAAGGAAGGTGTTCCCGTACATCTTCTGAGATCTGTTGATAAGACTGTTGAAATCAAACAACTCGGTCAGACTCGCAGCCTCAACGTCCATGTGTCAGCAGCGCTTTTCGTTGCTAAATATGCTGAACAGGTGCTGTTCAGCTAACAAAGAGATCCACAAAAACAGAAACATTTGGGAATTAGGAGTGGGGTACTTCACTTTAAAATGATATTTTATTGTTAAACGTTCTTAAGGACTTTGTTTTTGTTTTGTCTTTTCTCGTTTTTTCCTGTTATGTTTTGTTCTTTTGTTCGCAGTGTTGCGTAGACACGGAATCATGGCTCGCATCAAATCACTTTATATTTAACTGTTCTATCTCCATCGGTTGTTTTCTCAATCGTTTTTTCTTCATTTTTTATGTCGTTTATTATTAGCGCATTACAGTAAACTGGTAATAATAAAATGATGTTGGGTTTTTAACATGCACTTCAAAACGCTATGACTTGACTCGTGAACATTTTAAACTACAATGTTGTTAGCAAGTAACAGAATTAAATAGTGCAGTAACCTAGGATACTAAGTTCTAGTAGAGATAAATTACTTCAAAGGATTTCTAGCAGTCACTCGGTTGTTGAAGTCTTAGATTTACCAATTAAGTTATCGAGAAGAAAGAGTGTAGGTTCGGTAAGCGATGAAACAGTTCGGCAACATATTCCGTCCACTCATTACAAGTTTATTTGCACGAAATCTGCTTATACGTCGTCGAGCAACAGAATCCCTTAATCTATATAGGTCGGAAACGTGACAGTTTTTGGTGAATTCTGTTGATTCCACGATAATTTCTATCTGTTTTAGCAGTGTAGTCAAAATAGAGGAAATTATGGTGATGATTTCATGCGTAGATCACCTGAAAGTTGCAATAACTGTTTACAAATTTGGCTTTGGCAAATGTTTAGGAGCTTCTTCACGATCAGATCGCCCGTCGCAACGTAATCGACAGTCGTGCCATTTTTCTGTGGAAAAGAAGCTCATGATCTCTTTGCTCCTAATTCACATCGTGTGGCATCTATCTACCTTCACTTTTCCATTGTCTTTGAAACGATGATTAATTGTTGTATGACTGACATGTGTAACTCCTTAAAAGCTTTTAGAGGAGCATCATTGTCGGCTTCATGTGTTCGTCGAGAACTGAAGTGCGCCGTCGATGTCAGCAATGTTCACGCAATATGAAACTTTTCCAGTCATAGGCATAGTCACTTTATGTTCAAAAGCTCTTCTCTGGATCGCGTTTTGACGAAGTTTCGAGTTGCGTTATGAAACATCATTTAAACTATCTTAAAATTGCAATTGAAGTATTAGAAGAAGTTTTATTTTCCGAATTCTGAATCCTTCCAACGGTTTATCGCCTTATCGTGACTGGGAGGTGTTCCTAAATGTCGGGCTACGATGTACAGTAGTCATTCTCTCGGTGAGGTCTCCTAAACGGAGGAGTCAGGCGTTTCCATCAGTGAGCCTAGCTAAGAGTAAACCAATACTAGGAGTAGGATCCGCCACAGTTCTGGTATCAAACTAGTCGCATGGTGGCGAATCTCCTGATCCAGAAGGGCGGCGACTGCCTGTGGTTGTGACGACCTGGGGCAGACTTTGGCTTGGCTAACCTCGGGACTCCAGGGAACCACAGTGGTTAAGCCAGTAAATTTCCGAAGCATTGGAAATTATGCTGGGACCCGCGCGATCAATGACGATGGCCCATCCAAGTATCATTATTATTTTGAATTACTAAGGAAAAGACAAGCTTCAGAATAATATGCAACAATAATGTAGTCGACGAATACCAACGTGAAGTTCATGGTGACAGATAATCATTATTTTTGCTTCAATATATTGAAAGCCATCAGTTAGTTCGTTAACAGTATATTGTGAAGTCAGAGCATTTGTGTGGTTAGAGAGGCATCCTAAGAAATATACGTTGATTTCGATGCATACTCTTTGCAACTACAACGTTAGCTGCCACAATTCTTCCCCTATACTTCTTTGTATTCAATGAGCAGTTGTCGAACCTGAAAAGTTATTCTTAACAATCTGTATGAATATCTGACAATGGTTGTAAGCGAAGAGTGTACTAGGACATCTCTCCCCACAAAAGTTGCTGCTGTTCAAGAGCCGCCTATATACTCCTACACAGATGCAATTGTGCGTTCATCGGTAGCCTCTTCACCGTTGGGTATATCATGGGTTATCAATTCTTTTGTGCTCAAATATTATTCGAAATAGAAGATATAAATATAAATACATACATAGAGGGCTTTATAGAAGGCGAAGTTGCCGAAACGTCGGCCATTGAACCGCAACAAAAGCAACAACTGCTACGAACAACTGAGCAAGAGCCGTTTGTAAGTCGACATATTTAGTGGTCCCGAATAGCGGAGCCTGATAGCATTATGGCTGAACAGTGGAGCAAAATTTTCGCCACATATAGGAGTTGGGAATGTTACGAAAACATAGAAAGTATATGGAACAATGTAGAAAATATGTGGAGCTTGAAAAACATACATTGCTTACAAAATATATGAAGAAAACGAACTTTAAAGCTGAAACCCCAGAAAGCTCATGGTCATCCTCTGGGAGTTGGAAAATGGACAGCATCGAGTTTAACGCACATCGGCGTGCGGCGAAAAGTAAGTCGTATTGGTCAAGGTGTTAACTAGAGCATGGGAAGTATGGGAAGTAATAAGAGATTGTGATATCACATAACTGCAGGCTCGATAGCGGATGAAAGATTTCCGGTTGCAACCACAAAAGGCACTCAACTGAGGTCTTTTGGACATTGAAAGCGTTGCAAGTGGATTAGATGTTGATGGTTTTGCACGCTGGCGCCGCAATTGTTTATCTGCTGAAATAGCACAGAACTATGTTAGAGACTTTATAACTAACCTTAATTTTGCTTCATATTTCATCACCGATGCGTTTTTTTCCTTTTTGTTTAGTAAACTGTAAGGAATTTTCAGATAGCTGAAATCATCGCACAGATTTAGTTCCGTTATTTCAATTTCTTGAAACTTTCTTTCCTTTGTAAGCTCATAACACAAAACGAAACTTAGTTGACGACTTAAACAGGAGATAAACACTCCATACCTGTCTACAACGTAAGCAGGACAAATTGTTCAGCCCGCTGAGGTGCGCGTCGAAGGAAACTAATGTGGAGGGTCACTTTAGGAGACAAATAGTGGCTGGGTCAATATTGATTTACAATCATACTAGATCAACCAATAAAACAAAGAAACACCATTTACAAGTCCCAAGAGTCAAGCTAGCGTTGATAACGTGCTAGAGAAGTCAAGAGTCATTGTGTTAGAAGGAAATACTACGTAGAATTGCATGCGAGCTGCACGAGCTTCAAGACTGAGTGACAAGACTAGACTTGGATACCTCGATGATTCGTCCTCATTGGTTGTGCGGAGTCCACCATAATTTCCATTGTCCGGAGATTTACTGGTCTAGTCATTGTGATTCGCTAGAGTCTCAAGGACAGCCTGGCGAAAGTTTGCCCCAGATCGTCATCACCACAGGAAGTCGTAGCCCTTGTGGATCGGAGGGAGATTTACCATCATGCGACTAGTTAGTCTGATACCAGGACGGTGGTGGATCCTAGTACTGGTTTACTCTTAGCTAGGTTTCCTGATGGAAACGCCGGACTCCTTCTCAGTTTAGGAGACCCTGCCAGGGGAATGAATCCCCCCAGTTCTACATCGCAGCCCGACACTCAGCAACATCTAGCCACAATGAGGTGGTAAACCATTGGGAGCCAAGGCTGGACTTGGCACATCAACTAGGGAGGAACAACAGCTAGAGCTTTTACTCCACTATCAATTAGTGGCAAGGATGTAGAGTTCGTCGTTGTTCGTCGCCAGCTACATGTCGAATTGTTGTAGAGACCATCTAAGTACTTCCCCTTATCGCCCATCATCTAAAATGGAATTCAGCGCATGGTACCGAAAATTGAACAGGTAATGGGTCAGATCCTCTTAATGGTTTACCGCCTCATCGTGGCTAGGTGTTCCTGGGTGTTGCACTTCTCACTGCCCCCACCAACGTCTCACAAGTTGAAAAGGAGTCCGGCGTTTCCAAAAGGAAACTAGCTAAGAGTGAACCAATCCCAAGATCCACCACCGTCCTGGTATCAAGTTAGTGGCATTGCGGCAAATCTCCCTCTAATCCACAAGGGCTGCGACAACATGTGGTGACGAAAGCTGGGGCAGACTTTGGCCAGGCTGTCCTCAGGACTCCAGGGAACCGAAACGTCTAAACCAGTACATTTCCGGAAAATGGAAATTATGCTAGGACCCGCACAACCAGTGAAAACGGGCCGTCCAAGTATACAAGTAAGCAATGGATCAAACTGGCAAACGCGATAAGTTTTAAACTATCAGTTATGTCACAACTTGAAATCGAATTACCAACATGTCTTGTCTTTATTTACCTATTATTCATTTTTGAACGTTCAAAATAGATTATCCAAGGAAGGCTAAGTGACAAAGTGATATTAAAAGCCATGTAGTGAAACCATACTGGTTCACCACCTTTCGTCTCCACTGTTCGCTTATAAAAAGACACTTGTGAAAAACGTGCAACAGTAGCCACCAGTGTGTGCACACGAAAGAGCAGAAGGAGGAAGCCCGGAAATTGGTGAGGCAAATAGCTATTTCCAGTGGAAACGAAACGGTAGCTTCTTCGAATACGTCTAGAGGACACAAAACCAACGAACGGTAGATTTAACGAGAACAAGGTTTCATTTACCTTGCCCTCAATTTCCAATGAAATATGTGCAGCTATAAAACGTGATATTGGGCAGTATATAAGCCTGTTATTTTGATGAGATGGGAACAATACGATCCCATGTGAACTCTGTGCGGTTGGTCTCCACTTGACATATTTAGTGGAAGACTCATAGAAAGCGTTGAGTGTGCAAAGACTCTGTGTTCAATGTGATCGAAATTTTGGTTCAGCATTTTCTCTGTTTGGTTATGGAGGTGTTTGGCTGTGTAGATTGTAGTCAACTTGACTTTTCCAGGCTCTGAGGAAGACGAAATCCGCCGAAACGTCAGATTGTACGTAAATAAAGAAATACAATAACACCTCGTGTTTGCTGAACAGAAGTAGAAAGAATTATTCAATCAATGCCGAGGTTAATAGAAAGCCGACGTGAGAGTTATGAAACGTTACTTATAAGGACCGGTCTACAGAAATCGGTACAATTGATTGAAATACCAGTGAACACTCTAAGCTTGCTAGCTTGCAGCTGTTTGTATAACCATCTATGTTCAACGCGAAATTGCGTAGTACGCTCTAACGGTAGAGACAGTGATTGACTTAGTTCGGGAACAGTTCATCTGATCTGTTATAGAGCGTCGCAGAAAAATAGTGGCACTCTATGCCCGGAAAAAAACACCGCTCGTTTCTTTCTGCTTTTCTTACACATGAATCTAAAACGTCAGCGCGGCAAATCGTCGTGGCAATTTGGATAAAGTCGAACAAATTCAATGACGAACCACAGGCAGGAATGGCTTCTTACCATACGTGGTCTCATATAATATCTCAGAATGATATTTTGACGTCAGAGGAGCACGTTACTCATCCATGTGCACTCTGTGAGGTAGTCTCCACGTGGCAGACTGTGGAAGACTCATAGAAAACGGTGAATGGGTGAAGAAGCTGTTTTGTTTCCAATACGATTGAGTTAGAGTGTCACTCTACTTCATTCGTACAGTTCTCCACTCTGTTCGATTCCACTCGATCTAACGATGACAAAGATACAAAGTGTAAGAGAAACAAATGATGTGGATTCTCAACTTAAATTATCGTGCTTCTGAAGAAAGCGAAACTACCGAAATCAATAAAGCAGAGCTACTAATTGGATTTTTATTAAGCAATTCTGATTATTTCTCGATAGCTGCACTTCTTGCGAACTTCAGGAATTGATAAACATAGAATACACTTCGCCATGTCGGTCTATGAGTTTGCTTAATTTTCTCGACGTCATCAATTTTAACTTGCGTCCCGCCTCTTGCTTGCTGTCCCTTACGCTGTTTGAGGTGGGAGTTTCAACGAAAGGAAAGCGGTTTTGTTCCTGCAGAAGCCTAGCACTTCATTGTGATGTAATGAAAAGTTTAACGCTTTGTTTTCTGCCTTCTATAACTTTCATGGCAGGTTACTAAGCGAAATACAACCACAACGTTGCTGAGATATTTGCAAAACTCTGGACCGCAGATGTCTATGGTGGGGAACGAACGCGCTATTATCCTTTCCGGGGAGTAACGCGTTCACCACCACACCATGCAGGTCCTTCGTTTCGCCTGTCTCTTAGCTAACCTGCCATGAAAATTATAGAAGG
>UYYA01004729.1:0-71137 GCA_900624975.1 Angiostrongylus costaricensis
GACCTTTCCAGGCTCTGAAGAAGGCGAAACCGCCGAAACGTCAGCAATTGTGTTCTAATAAATTCTATATTAACAACCTCTAGATATTTTGTTTACTCGCATAAATATGCTTATAATAAGAGTTATTTTTGTTTTTAGGTGTCAAGTCATACTTTCCTAATAAAACGACCACATTCAATAACCTACTCAGTGGTGTGGTGTATGCCGATGATATCTACGGTCGATCGCATAGTGCGCGGAAACCGGCTCGTCTGGAATCGCTGAGATTGAAGAAATGATTTTGCACGTCTGCAGTAACATCTGAAATAATGATAAGTTGCTGATGATACGATGAACAGCGGAGTTGGCACGCAATCGGTTGCTGGAGTTTATTTAACCGCCTAATCGTGTTTCGGTGGCCGTCATCAATCACGAACGATCTGATTGTGCTCGCCAGGCGTCGATGGTAGATCACATTGCCGGTTTTAACACCATAAATGTACGGTGTTGGCTGTTACAAAAGGAAACGCTTTCAGTCTTAGTATCGGGTAGGTTCCCAGGATCGACTTTCTGTTAACCTCGGCATTGGAATATGAATGCGCCGTTTTCTTGTTCAACAATCGCGAGGCTGTTATATAGCATACGTTTACTTCCATACAAAAACCGCATACAACACAGCCGTGGCTGACGTTTAGGCAGTAACGCCTTCTTCAGAGCCTGACAGAATATCAACGGCTTCTTGAAAACCCACGGTTTTTTAAAGTGTCTTCCACTGAGGAAGAAAGGAACGTCTGATTAGAGTCGCATATTAGAGATGACTGCACTAACCTACATCAAAAATCGATGTGAACATACGGGACCAGATCGCGTGTTACCTCTGGGCCTTCCCCCCTACTATTCATTGCAGGGCTCTTGGCATTTATTCAAAACACCTAAAGAAGCTGTATCGTACCCGATCTATTGTAATCCTTGTGGAGATGAATATATTAGTGAAACGAGTAGACCTTTATGGATCCGTATAAAAGAACACCTAAATGGCAAACGAAAAGTAAGGCAAGGCACTCCACTAGGGACACATAGGATACAAAAGCTCAGCGTAGAGTTTCTGAGGCCTTTTGGATTAATCTAAAAACCCTATAATGAATTGCAGGGAACCATCGATTTTTGATATGGAGTGGTGCAGTAATCGACCAAATGCGACCCTGATCAGCTGTTCTTCCTCAGTGGAACGCACATAAAAAACTGGCCTATTTTCGAGAAGTTGTTGCTCAGTATTCCCTTCCAGACTTTGAAGAAGGCATTTTTACCGAACCATCGGCTATGGTTGTGTTGTATGTGTGTTTTTGTAAGGAAGTAAACGTTTGCTTTATAACAAACAACCTCGCGATTGCTGAACAAGAAAGCAACGTATCGGGTAGGCTTCGCAATTAATCGGTATCTGTCGTCCATTTTGGGCTCCATTGTTTACTTTTATATGCTTTGTATAAATTTTTAATGCTGTTTCAAAGACGAGTATGCTGTCACTTGGTATTATTTTTTATATTAAAATTTGATTTACTTAGTCAAAAAACCTCGTTGACTATTGATATAATGCTCCTTTGTAGTTCATATGTGGAGTGTAAGAATCGGTGTTTACCTTTAAAATCGAACTTCGGTTGTCATATTGTGTATTGCAGTTTTGTACAGATGCGTAATTGTGTATGTATACGCATGTATGTATGTATATGTTTCACTTTCTACAGAGGATGGAGGACGCGCAATCCACCCATTTAAACACTTTCATAGTCTTAGCAGATAAAACTTATTACATAAAGACTTTGTTAAGTCGACCTTCACCTGCGCAATGGCGCGTGTAGGACAGTGGCTGGAGGCGCCATGTGCTATATATGGGGTTGGTCCCAGCGCCCATGACCGATCAAGCCTTCCATCCCTCCGAGGTCGGCAAATTGGTACCAGGACTTGTCTGGGTGGATAGCAGCACTGACTCGATATATCTCTAGGCCACCGCGAGTTATTGTAAAGGGCAGATATGCATCAGTCACCTCCAAACGATGCTTAATGAAGTCGAATGCAAAGCGCACCTCTCAGGGAGTGATCAACGCCGAGAGCTTTATGCTTAGGATTATCGCAAAAGATCTAAGACATTAAAGAACAATCGCCAACTTTTATTGAAGAACTTGAAAGTTTGAAACTTCTAATTGCACTTATGCATATTATTTCGAGAAACTGACAACAACACTATTATGAAGTCTACTAATGACTGCAATATTACAGAAGTTTAGAATTGTTTAAAATGGAACACGAAAATGGGAATTTATTTTTCGGGAAGTTGGGAAATGGGAAGTTCACTTAGCATTGTGATGTAGAAGCGCTGTACAGTATAACAATGCTTTCTTCATTTATTCAAATTGGCAGCTGACAATGTGGTGAAAATTTTGGTGAAATAGCTGACGTCATAGCTTTAAAAACAAATAATTGAGCCATTTTTAATCATAAGGGACCAAAAATGGTGTGGGAAACTCTTTGATTAAATGTCTTCCAAAATTTCAATAACCGACTTTCCCTTAGCCTTGGTACGACTTATCAACACCTATTCTTTTTTTGATAAGGTGATATGAGGGTGATAAGCTATTTTATTCGGCTAATGTTCCGACGTTTTCATTTTCCCCAGAGTCGATAATCCAAGTCGAGGTCCACAGACGTGCGAACTTGCGATGTGATGCGCTCTTTTATACAGGACGGGACCAATGCTAGACCACTGGAACATTTTGTTTAAGTTTACCGTCTAGATGTTCCTTTGTACGGACACAAGGTGGTCTTCCCGTTTCGCGAACGCATTTGTCCTCGCATCCTTTGCAAGAGATCAGGTACACCATACTCGAACTCACGCAGCCACCATCTCTACCACTAGAGCGCTTCACGCAGTGCATAGACAAGAATATTTTTTAAAAATGATTTACAGAAAACTACTTACTGTCAAAAGTAATCAACTGCTGGTGTTGAAGACGATACTCGCTGCGGAGAATGTTACTTGTGGTGAGCGTACAAAGATGGTTCTGTTACACTTGAAGATTGAAGTAGAACACCTTTCCACTGTTACACGGTGGGAAATCGTTGAAGAGACTTTTACGGAAGTAATTTTAGCGCATTGGTTCGCTTTCATCTATGTGTTTTCAAATAGCGTTTTATTTCTTGGCCAAATAGGAGTCCATGTAGCGGGGTTATAGATAAACGCTGTTGTTGTGCTATTTACATATGAATATTTTCTTAATGAACGAAGTACCGCCGAATGTAGGACATTACTGGTTCAAGAGTAGTTAACGGAACTCTTCGCAAACCACATCTTTCCGCACGCCTGATCTTCGTTCTCGTACCCGATTATGGAATTACTGACTTGGATTGCATGAGTGCAAGAGAAAAATTTGCTTCGATTCAGTGAAATGGAGGAATTTGCAGACCTGGTGCGATTGGACGATTTTTAATCAGGCGCCACGGAAAACTGAGGACTGGTGGCATTTTGTTACACCGGACTGCTTTTTGCTGATGGCATAAAAATTGCTAAGCAAAAGGAGCAAGTTGCACTTATAATCTGTCACGAAGTTGCCCATCAGTGAAAATGAAAAATTATAGCTGATTCTTTTCTTCTTAACCAATAATTTCTTTCTTCTAGTGAGATAGCTTAGAAGATTGAGTGTTCCCAAAATATTCCATCGCAATAGTAACTGCCACGACCGACCTTCTATTAACCTCGGCATTGATCAAGTGATTTTCTTCGTATTTTTGTTGAGCAAACGCGAGGTGTTACTGTTCTTTGTTCACGATTAAGCTGACGTTTCGGCGGATTTCGCCTTCTTCAGAGCCTGGAAAGGTCAAGTTGATAGCAACTCACTCGGCCAGACGCCTCCATAACCAAACAAAGAAACTCCAAACCAAGATTTCAATCACTTTGAACACAGCTCTGCACACTCACCGCTTTCAATGAGGTTTCCACTAAGTATGTCACGTAGAGACCAACCGCACAGAAATCACGTGGAAGTATAATGTGCCCCTCACATCAGAAAAGCAGTTTTATATACTGCCCTATATCACGCGTGATAATGAGGCATTCTTCCCTGCGGTTCATTTTCGGATTTCTGGAATTAATCCAGAGTGCCTCGAGAGTTTTTCGCGCCTGTGTTCTTGATTCGCGTGCGAGGATCGTGACACATACTTCGAAGTCGTCCCCGTTATGTCTCTGGGTCCTATGCGTGCCTAGCGGGGTATTTGGTCTATTTTTGCCGGCTAGGTGTTCTTTCATCCGGACACAGAGGGGTCTACCCGTTTCGCCAATGTATTCGTCACCACACGTCTTACAGGAGATCAGATAAACTATACCCGAGCTCATGCAATCACCGCCTCTACCACTNATGAGGTTTCCACTAAGTATGTCACGTAGAGACCAACCGCACAGAAATCACGTGGAAGTATAATGTGCCCCTCACATCAGAAAAGCAGTTTTATATACTGCCCTATATCACGCGTGATAATGAGGCATTCTTCCCTGCGGTTCATTTTCGGATTTCTGGAATTAATCCAGAGTGCCTCGAGAGTTTTTCGCGCCTGTGTTCTTGATTCGCGTGCGAGGATCGTGACACATACTTCGAAGTCGTCCCCGTTATGTCTCTGGGTCCTATGCGTGCCTAGCGGGGTATTTGGTCTATTTTTGCCGGCTAGGTGTTCTTTCATCCGGACACAGAGGGGTCTACCCGTTTCGCCAATGTATTCGTCACCACACGTCTTACAGGAGATCAGATAAACTATACCCGAGCTCATGCAATCACCGCCTCTACCACTGGGGCAAATTATGCAATTTTGAGTTGCACACAGACGGTTATATAGGCGGTTACGAACTTTCTGGCGCTTAAGATTACTTGGTGGCATTTCAACTGCGCTCACCGAATTCTCTAAGCCCGCCCTTCTCAAGCAGCGTTTTATAGCTGTACTTATATCATTTGAGATGAAAGGTAGGATAAACGGGACACTTCTATCGCTAGAGTTGTCGTTTGGAGGCCTACGATTTCCTCTACACCTATCCTGAGCTACAGTTTCGTAGCCATTAAAAATGGCTACTTGCCGTGCCAAGTTCCGGGACTCCTCTCTTTGCTCTCTTCCCGTGCACTTGTTGGTTGCTGTTCGAAACATGTTTCTTATAAGCGCCCTTTTCGTGTGAGAGGGGTGAGAGGAGAGGTAATGAACCAAGATATTTTAACTACTTGGCTTTCGGTACCACTTTGTAATGTAGCCATTTTCTGATTGGTAAATTTGTACGTTCAAAAATGGAAGACTACTTGGCTTTCGGTACCACTTTGTAATGTAGCCATTTTCTGATTGGTAAATTTGTACGTTCAAAAATGGAAGCCATTTTTTTTTCGGCTTTTCTCGGGTGAACTTGATATAAGAATAGTAACACCTCGCATTTGCTCAACAAAAATACGAAGAAAACCATCGCAATAGTGTTTTTGCTTATTTTGAAGACCTACCAGAACGTTTAGATTTAAGAGAACTGAAGCTCATTGTCCGAGCAATTCATGAGAACTTCTCAACTGTAACGAAATGAATAGTGTTTAATGGTTCTCGATGAAGTCACCATGTTTTATTTTCAGTGGCTTGGTAACCTGGTGACGATGGACTGATGGAATGATTTGTGATTAAACGAAAGTTTTGCTACCTATTTTGAGTTTCTATGTGTGGAGCGATTGAATCCTGAGTCGAATATAGTGAATGAAATTCATGAGGATTTATGAAGTTTTCGAAATTTTATGTAACTGACCAGTGTCAAATTTACCTCGGTAAAATCCCCAAGATGGAGCTCTATGAACTGTGGTGGCGATGATTTTTCAATTGGAATTTTTGCACATGCTCAAAAACTTCAATTGGTTTAATTACGATGTTTTAATCAATCCTTACTTGCTCTACTTGCTGCGTTTTCTTTTTCTATGGTACGATAGGATATGAACTAAAACCACATGGATGCTTAGACATGAGCAGGAATCGAAACCTCAGGTGCGCTCCGAAACCGCAATTTCACTTTCCGGATATTCACGTGCTAACCACTATGCCAACCGAAATCCTTGCTATTTCAGCTTTGTTTTTTCTTAATAGAAGATATCATCGAATTGTTTATATCTTACCATCCTCATGATTTTACTTCACACCGTACCCTGCCTCACAAAAATGTAATAGACAGTGAATAGAAGTTAAGACATCATGATTTTAACTGTAGCTTCAGCTTAACTGGGTTCAATGCCGATTGGTGAAGGCCAGATAATTTTCGTTGATTTATCGATGGCGTCGCAAAAGTAAAAATATGGCTGAGCGGAAGGCGAAGCAAAGGCGGTGTTTGTGTGTAGGATAGAGCGTAAGCACGGGTAAGGGTAACGGCGGGTTCCAAGCGTAATTGAGGTTCGGAGTTTTACTCATGCCTTAGCATCCTGATGATTCAGTGATGGCAAACAGTTTGCATAAGTGTCTCTATTAGCGCTGTCAGATGAAGAGACAATGTTTGATAAATAACTACGAGAATTATGATTATTCGTATTTAATACTATCAAAAGAGTGTTTTTGTCGGATGACACAATTCTATAAGGAGAGCGTGTTAGCAAGTGACGTAGCAGACGTACTACGAGGTTCACGTCCCGTTCCCAGCCACACCTTCAAAATACGGCCACTACTTGACGTTATGAGCTACCAAAAAGTGGGAGAACTTCTGGATTTCTGTTAGAGAGCGAGAACGTGTAAGACTACCTTTATCAATACGTCGTTTTCTTGTTCAGCAATCGCGAGGTTTTTGAACAGCATACATTTACTTCCATAAAAAAAACACAATACAATACACTAGCCGACGTTTCGGCAGTATCGCCTTTTTTAGAACCTGGAAGGGTACGCTGATATACAATCTACTAGGCCAAACGCTTCAATAACACTTACAAAAAGACGAAAAACTCTTTGGTAATTACATGATCGACAACTTCTCGAAAAAAAAGCCACCGCTTTTCGTGACTTCCAATGAGAAAGCTTAGAACAGCTGATTTTAGTCACATATAGTTGACGACTGCGCCATCCCACATCAAAAATCGATGCGAACATACGGGATCAGGTCGCGTATGACCTCCGGGCATTCGTCCCTGCTATTCATTGTAGGGTTTTTGGCATTTATCCAAAAAGCCTCAAGAAGTTTTCGCGCTGGTGTTAAGAAGGGCAGGTCTAGAGGAATCGGTAGCGATAGCTGAAATACCACCGGCTACTTTACGTCGTCAATTAGTTCGTAAGCGCCTGTATGACCGTCTGTGTGAAATAAAAAATCGCGTAATTTGCCCTTACGGCAGGGACGGTGATTGCATGAGTTCAGGTACGATATACCTGATCTCTTGTAATAATTGCGAAAATGAATATATTGGCGAAACGGTGAGACCTTTGTGTATCCGTATAAAAGAACACCTAAATGGCAAACGAAAACTAAGACGAAGCACCCCACTTGGCAGGCATAGGATACAAAAGCATAGCGGAGACGATTTTGAAGTAAAAGTCAATGTCCTTGCACAGAAGACTAAGACACCAGCACGAAAACTTCTTGAGGCTTTTTGGATAAGTGCCAAAAACTTTACAATAAATAGCAGGAACGAATGTCCGGTGGTCATACGCGACCTGATCCTGTGTGTTCTCATCAATTTCTGATGTGGGATGGTGCACTCATCAACCATATGCGACTAAAATCAGCTCTTCTAAACTTCCTCATTGGAAGTCACGAAAAAGCGGTGGGTTTTTCGAGAAGTTGTTGATCATGTAATTACCAAAGAGTTTTTCGTCTTTTTGGAAGTGTTATTGAAGCGTTTGGCCTAGTAGATTGTATATCAGCATACCCTTCCAGGCTCTGAAGAAGGCGATACTGCCGAAATGTCGGCTAGTGTATTGTATTGTGTTTTTCTATGGAAGTAAATGTATGCTGTTTAAAAGCCTCGCGATTGCTGAACAAGAAAACGTCGCATTCATATTCCAATGCAGAGGTTAAGAGAAAGTCGATCCTGGGAACTACCTTTATCAGCTCTTTTGTTACAATAGATGAGGTTCTCTACAATGTAACACATTTCTATTCTGTGCTGGATACTTTATGTGAATGACTTCGTTCTTCTGCCTTGTAATTCGGGTCTTCTATTGTTGCCACGGTTTATACCACAAACTTATCTAGTTGCACTTTTATATAAAAATCGTATTATTGTAAGAGCAGGATAATAATAGTACTAACAGCAACAATAACATGAGGGGGAAACAATTACGTGAGAGCACGAGGAGAACGACAAATACCTACAAACATTGCCAAATTAAGAGGTTTGGTCATGTGGAGGGCGAAAAGATTTCAGGAGTGGTTCCTCTACTTAAAATCAATTCTAATGTGCAACTTGGGAATTGGTGGATTTTATCGATCTTTGAAATAGCATGTCGATGAAGAATGCAATGTCCATACAAAGCGCAGTGACACACAATAATGAACTATGGAGGCAAATGTAGCGCAGTGGCTAGAGGCGTGCTACTGTTCACATGGGATCGGTTCTACGACCCGGGCTCACTAAACCTTTCATCCTTCCATGGTTGGCAAATTTGTAGCAGAGTTTCCAGGTAAGGGTGGAGTACTGGTTCTATACATTGGTAGATCGACGGGAGTTTTTGTGTAGCCTCACTTTTAACGATGCTTGATGAAGTCCAGTGCCTGGTGCATCACTCAAGAATTGGTCAAACCGAAAGCTGTTATCCTTTTAATGAACTGGAGGGTTGCCATTAAGAAGTACCACCATTCACGTGATGTTGCTCTAACTTTTATATTGTAAGCAAGAATACATGATTGATAAGACAGACGCCTGAGAGATCGAGGTAAAACTATGGCTGAGGTCACAAGTGAAGTTATATCGTTGTTTATTAAATGACAACAACGCGCGGGAAAGTCCATCAAAGTACTAAATTACTTGAGTACTTAAATCGCTTTTTTTACTGGTTTTGCGGGCCCCAGCATAATTTCTATTCATTTCTCTCTCGCCACATTGTCGTCTATGAGGGTGGTCGGCTTCTAAAATAGTGACGGTTGCGGTGCCCAACCCGTAGTTCCCAAATCGTTGCCATCTGTGTGTGCAAATGGTTGACGTCAGCCACGAACACATAAATATGTATACACGTATACACAACCAACATATCGTTTTGGTGTTTTTCCTGTAACGGCTCACAGCTGAAGGATGTAAAAGGCGTTCGCGAGAGTGCCCAAAAACAATGAACCGTTTGTGAGGTATCTCAAACTTGGGTAATTAAACCTTTATTAGTATACACATGTTGCTTACATAACAACGCAAGGCGATACACAATGTCTGTCCAACAACTGCAAATGAGGTGGTTCAGTGGGTTTGTTACCTAATAAAACACATTAACAGTAGTACACAAACCAATGCAACGGCTCACAGCTCAAGAATATGAGGGGCGTTCGCGAGAGTGCGCAAGAACGATGAACTGTTTATGAGGTACCTGTGAGCAATGAACGTATTTAACTTATGTTAACGCGGATGACATAATTACACGAAAACCAACGATAACATTAATGTGTCAGCGATTCAAGGGCTGAGGATTACATATACTATCATTATGAACTAAGCAAATGAATCTGCAAGGTAAAATCAAACGGGGTGGAATTAATGATGGAGCTGGCGAGGACGGTCTCCACGGCGTCATTGGGTCAAATGGCGGGTCTACTGGGTGTGCTCCATGGCCAGAACGGGATATGGACGCAGAGGACGCGCGCGGCGTTGCAGCCACGCGATCCCATCGATCCTTGGACTGTATTAGTCATGCAGATAAAAAATTCTCTATCTGATTGGGGAATTTTCTATAGTCCCCCACCTCTATAGGAGTGGGCTGGGTGGTGACTGATGTTGTACGTTGAGTGAGGTTTTGTGATTGAAGGTTATAGTGGTGGCACAGCGATTCGCGTTCTTCTTGACCGTTTTCCTGGGGATGATTTTTCGGATCCTGATCCTTCTCAACTTGTGGGGAGCAACATCTTTGACAGATTGTAAGCACGTTGTTGTGACGTAATCGAGGTCGGAGATTATAACGTTGACTTTGAATTCCAACTGCGCTATGCAAATTGTTAGTCGGTGACTCCGTTTCACCATTTGTGTCGGACCGTTTCTCTGCCGGACTGTCTTCTAGCTCAAGTGGAATTAGTAAGTTAATTGGTCTTCTTATGATACGTCCACTCGGTAACTTGAGTTGTGCTTCTCGGATTGCACCAGTTTCTGTCTACTTCAAGTCGATGATGCGCGTCATTTTCCACGCGTTTCGTGGCAAAGCTGGATCATAAATTAGTACCACAATCCCTATGGTTGGGTGTATTCGAGTGCCTCGTTTGTTGTTTCTATTGAGTTTGTGAGTTTTTCGGAGACTTTTCAAGTATTCTCGGCCCCAAATGTTCCAGTAATGTTCTGTCAGTTCATGACTTGATGCAAGGGCATCCTGCACTTTCTTTCGCGTGCGTAGTAATACTGCTTCTTAGGGTGGTAGATACGTTTTATCATGTTCCTCTTCTTTCTTCTTCTTCTTTTTTTTTCTTCTTCTTCTTTTTTGCTGAATTTAAATGGATATGTCATTATCTTGTCACGCTGGATAAAGTCTATTGGTCGCAAGGTAACAAAGTTATCGGGGCCTTCTTCTTGGTATGTGAGAGGTCGACTGTTAAGATTTTCCTCTATTTCTACCAACAGGGTTTCCAATTCTTTCGTTGTTGGGATCGTCTTTTGCAACACTTTGTATAGAGAGTACTTGACTGACTTTATGAGACGCTCGTAAAATGCTCCCTGCCACGGAGCACACGGCGTAATTGTCCTCCGTGTCACTCCTCTCGTTGCCATTGTACTTGCTAGTGACGAGTCGTTACTAACGGGAAGTATTGTGTCTTGCAGAATTTGTTCGCTCAGTAGGAAATTAGATGCATTATCAGAGGTGATAGTTTTGGACACTCCTCGTCTAGCGAAAAATCGCGTTAAAGCTAGCAGAAATTCATTCGTCGTCACGTTCTGTACGAGTTCTAAATGTAGTCTGGTTGCCGCACATGTTATGATGATGCCGTAGACCTTTGTCGTTCCCTCACTATTTTTCGCTGTAAGTGGTCCGAAATAGTCCACACCTTCATGCTCGAACGGTCGCGTTCTTCTCACTCTTCTTTCCGGCAGGTCGTCTATCGGCAGTTAATTGTAAGGTAGACTGTTCATCATCGACCGAGGCAACGTCTGATCGATAGCAGAAATTGCCTTAATGTCGATCAATTTAGAAAAGAATTCCATCAACGTATCATATGCCAAGGCGAGTGTGTAATGCAGTGGTCGAAGGCGGCCTGCAGTGAGCATGAGATCGATGCCGAGGCCCTAACCCACTAAGTCCTCGATCCCTCTGGTGTCGGCAAATTGGTACCAGACCTGTATGGGAGAATAGCAGCAATGGCTCGATACATCGGTAGGCCACCATCGTTATAAAGGCTAGATATGCATCCGATCACCACCAACGACGCTTAACGAAGTCGAATGCATGACGCATTCCTCAGCGATTGTCTATCCTTTTCTATCGTTTATCGAGGCCATCATTTGTTAAGCACGTGTTAGGTGCTTTAGCAAGTGATAGGTGTAACGGACTGAAAGCGGTGTAAAAGCGACTATATAGTTATTCTAAGACATCAATACAAATGAATGATTTTTTTCTATGTTAGTGGAGCGCCATATTGCCCAAGGCGTGCTTGGAACTGTTTTGACCAAAAGTCGGAAATCAAGTCGGCTGGAATCTGCAGCTTGAAAGTTACTTCAAAAAACACCATCTCTACTCTTAAAAAAACAAAAAGCAACCTGTGTGTATTTTTTTGCTAAAAGCACCAGAACTAGAAACGGATTAACAGAGAGGACATGAGGCTTTCCGCGTCGCCTAACGACTACAACTACAACTCAGCTGACAGCTTCGTATCCGTGCAATTGGGTTAGTGAATGCACATAGGCTCCGGCGACTAACGCATGTTAATAAACAAGCAGAATTTCATACTAGTGTTCATGTTTCCCAGTTTTCAAAAGCTAGAAGCATTTATTTTACTGTACTCTTCGATTTTGCTAAATCTTTGAAGATCAATCCACTTTACCGCAATTTCAAGTCTATTCACGAGCGCATTTCATTGCGGACATTCGAAGGCGAATGAAATAAAACACTGTAATATTTAAGTAAAATCGTCATTGACGTTCTTCTGAAGATGAAGCACGAGACGCATTCTAATTATTTAAGCGCCACAAAGACGATTCAATGCATATTTGGCCTCTACAATAATTTTCCACAACGCAACGGTGTACAAATAAAATATTTCTCCATTTCAGAATCCAGCTGTGTCCCACACCAATCGATTACATTCGATGCGATGAAGAACATTCATATCGCGAAAATGAGCGACTCTGATAATCGCCAAGAATCGCTGCTGTTTAGAAGAATATGGATGTGCTAAAAAGCTAACCTTAATGATGTTTTAACAACCTCGAGTAAGCTCATCAGTGCACGCACGAAGTCAAATCACTTATCATCCAGATAGCTACCGCGAAGGTATAAGGGTTTGGTCATCTTATGGCTTTGGATCTAACTAACGACAACATTTATACAGTGGAGTATTTATACCACTACTTTGCCACTTGGTTCACCTAACCGTTTATGTACAACACAATAATAAGCGATTTAAGCTCAGCTGAATTGCACCTGAAGGTGAATATCAAGGATGGAGTTGATACTGTTTCATAAGAGTTCACTTTTCAACTTTTCGCTCAATAACCCTTTTTTGCGAATTAACAACACAACGCCAGTAAGTAAAAAAAAGCTAATTAAGAATTCTCGTCCACTATGGCCAAATAGTTCAGTCACTTTTACAGCGGACTCTGGCGTTAAAGCATTATTACAAGATGATGAGTATGCCTGTCCACTACCCCTTAAGCTACGCTTCTTTTCACTTAGCCAAATATTGCGTCGTCCGCCCATAAATCTGTTCGGAAGACTTTTATCCAATTACCATGAAATTCGTTGATTACAACATCAGATACACAGCTATAAATTCATTCTTAGTTAAACTCTGGCGTGAAAATCGTATACAGTTTACGCACAGAACTCCTTCAACAAGGGATCCCTAGCCGGTTAGTAATACGGAAAACTAGCGTGCCCCGAGTTGACGATAGGGGCTAAACGCTGACCAAAAGCGGAATTTTGCTCCACTGAAAAGAATTTGAGTCCAGGAAATAGTTCTGCGTCAATATGACATTTTGTATTTATTAGAACATATCTATGCGCGTCCTCTCGTTTCAGCCAGGCTGATGGCGTCTTACCTTACCCACCTTGCTTGCATGAGCAAGTCTTCTGTCGAGGACTCGGATGCAAGTGCACGTGAACTTGTAGGTGTAGATCGTCACCTTAGTTTTTTATCATCCAGGCATCTTCCATTGGTCCTGAGATTTTAGCAGCCTCTCCGTATTCGCCCTACACAACGCTGCATAATTATGATCTCTTTCGGGGTTAGCGGAATGAGGCCCATTTCTTGTACTGTTTTAGCTTCTTGATACACGCGTATAGCCTGCTGAACTTTAAAAGTGTGAGCTGGGTATACCTACAGGCACCTTGCCGGGCTCTCCCGGAGTGGACATGGAGCTTCTTTGCTGGAGGCGACTCTTAACCGCCTCCCATATACTTCCCTGTCACTTGATTGCAGGCTTTTGGCCGAATTGGCTCGTAGAATACAATTCGCATAAACTAGGATGCATCCACACACGCGCGCATAAATACGCCTCGTAGATACACAAATTATGTTCCAAATTGGCGCAGCAGAAACAAGGATTCCATCACCTGGATCCACCTGCGTCTCAGGGAAGCAAAGGTCGCTCTTGGACCGCGATCAACCACCTATCAGCCGCCTGGGGACGCGCCACGTAGTCTTACGTCTGACTGACTCGAGATCTCTCATATGACGGAGATCCGTGGTATTCAGCCATTCAACGCCGTCTATAACACCAGAGAAGAACTGTTCCTCGGAACATGCAACAGTAGGGAAATCGACGGCTCGAACAACTTACAACCCCAATCGTTTACGATTAAAAAGATGTGGAACAATACCGGCTCTGACAATCTTCGTCGTTTACGCTCCGACATCAAATTATGACGAAGAAGAAATCGAAGTGTTCTATATAGACTTGGAGAAGTTCTAAAGAGAAGACCACACGACCTTTAAGGTCATCATTGGAGATTTCAATAGCAAAATTGGACCAAGAAAAACGTCTCATTGGAACCCACGGGGTAAAACAGAACAAACAAAATGATCGGTTCCCTGAATTTATCATGGCGACCAAGACCATCCATGGTGACTCGCAATTCCAGAAGCCCCACCCTCAACGATGGACGTGAGAGTCTCAAAATGGAGAGTACCATAACGAAATAGACCACATTATATTAAATAGAAGGTTTTGCCTAACCGATGCCGCTGTTTTCTCAAAAATCTACACAGTACCAGACCACCGTCTCCTTCGTGCAAAGATTTATTTCTCGCTAAAAAAAAGCCGCTAAATTCAAAAACCGATGTCCCAGAACCACCACAAAGTGGGACTTATTCAATTCATTAGTCGGCTGTTGGGAAGATGCTGCTGTCGACAACATCGACGAGGAATACGATCAAGTCATTCAACGTCATAACATTAGCGCTATAAAAGCTGAGAGTTAGAAAATCATCAAAAGATGTTTGTCTCCAGAAATGCTCGACGTAATACGCCGGCGTGGAATCACATGAGCTGCAGGCAACCGTGAACTAACGTCCGAACTTGCAAAACAATGCAGATAGGCGATCAAAGAAGATCTTAAAGACAGAAGAGCAGCACTAATGGTCGAAGCTGCAGAGGCTGGGAAAAGCATTCGCAAAGCCCACCGGAGCTTCGTCAATTACAAGACCAAAATGATTGCACTCCAACGCCCAGTCGGAACAGTTACAGCGTCAAGAAAAGCAGTGGAGAAAATCATTCATGAATAAATACTTCTCAGATATCTTTGATAGCAATGTCGACCTTCCGTTACAGGAAATAAAGAAGGATGGGTATGTTGTACGACGGGTTTACCCCTTTCGAAATCCGACATGCCATTTTGTCGGTGAAAAATCGAACAGCACCAGGTCCGGACAGGGTAAGCTCAGAACACCTGAAGAACCTCCCGCTGGTTCTCGTAAACACACCGGCTCGGCTCTTCACACGTTACCTGTCTGAATGCGTGGTGCCTAGTCAGTGAAAGCAAGACAAGACCGTGTTATTGTTCAAGAAGGGTGACCTACACGATATCGGGAACTGTCATCCAATTTGCTTGCTGTCTGTCGTCTACAAACTTTTTACTCTAGTCGTCCTAAACAGGATTGACAGAACACTGGACGAAGGACAGCCATGTGAGCAAACGAGATTTCGAAAAGGATTCAGTACGATGGAAGACATTTACACGATAACAAGACTCAGTGAAGTATTGCGAGAGTATAGAAGTTCGCTCTGTCTCACTTTCATCGATTTACAGAAGGCCATTGATTCAACTGAGATAGAAGCGGTCATGGAAGCCTTTGATAGTCAAGAAGCCCCTACTCGGTACATAAGGACTCTTCGTGAGTTGTACAAAAAATTCACAGCTAAGATATCACAATTCTACAACGATATTACCATTTACGCCAAAAGAGCGGTTAGTCAAGACGATACCATCTCGCCAAAATTATTTACCACCACCCTCCAGAACGTTATGCGAACACTGGAATGTGATAACATAGGAGTTAAAATGGATAGTCGGCCATTACATCATCTTCGCTTTGGCGATGACATTTTTCTTATAACACCAAGCATTAGCCAAGTGGAACGAATGCTGGCCGACTCTAATAAAGCCTGTGAAAAGGTTGGTATTCGACTGTAACTCACAAAAACGATGTTGGTGAAGAACGGATTGGTTTTGTATGCCCCATTCACGGTCAACGGAACGAATATCTCCGAATTCCCCAGTTACATCTATCTAGGTCGGGAAGCCAATATGATGAACGACTTAGCTCCAGAGTTGAGCAAAAGGAAACGAGCGGCCTGCAGAGCTTTCAAGGGCATCGAGAATGTGGTGAAAAAACAAAAGACACCCGACTCCTTGCCAACCTTTTCGACTCAATGGTACTTTCTGCTCTAAAGTATGCGTCAGAAACCTGGTCTATGCGTAAGCAGGATGCAGGGCCACTCAGCGTTATTGAACATGCAGCCGAAGAGGCGATGCTAGGAGCACCCATTTCATACAAGTAAGGGAAGGGATCCGAAGCTCCGATCTGCGTGAACGATCAAAAATGAAAGATGCCGTTCTGTTCGCCAAACATTCGAAGAGAAGTTGGCCCATAATGCGTATGAATGACAACCGGTGGACGAGAGCCGTTAGTGACTGGATTCCTCGGGGTGTCAAACGTACTGCAGGAAGATTACCGAGCCGATGGTCGGAGTTCTTCACAAAGTGCCTTGAAGAAAGATATGATGCTCGATGAATCCTTAGAGCGAACAGAACCCACTGAACTACTCTTGCATGCGAGAAGGAAAAATGTAAGATTTACTGGTGCCCGCTCGAGTCACTCAACGGCGAAAGGGACTACAGGTGATACAGGTGATACAGGTGAATGGTCAAACAAAGGTAGTCGAAAGTGTTATAAGACACCGCTTCAAGCACTTTTTTATAAATATAAATGACACGACCCTAGGAAGAATCGTGTCAACCAACATTCAATGACGTTCATGACAAAATGAAAATCCTCATGCTGCAGCTGAACCCATAAGCAAAAGAGCTGAAAGACCTACGAGGATGACGGACAAGAGAAAACAAAACAAACGCAAGGAGTGCTAGAATCAGCACGGTAGATGTGAAGACGAGTCGTGTGAAAAAAGTGCATTTCCTTGTCAACTTACCGTTACTCACCGTATGATCGGTGCACAGTTGTTTGGGAAGTTCTGCGTAGTTTTTCGCATCATAGAGCACCTTTACGTAACTTAGACATTCAGTGTTTGCTATCACCTACTTGGAGCTCTTCATTAACGACCAGCTTGCGCCAATATGGCTTTTTGTATTTATTTAAACATATTCATGCGCGACTATGCAAATTATATTCTATTAGCTCGGCTAAAAGCCTGCAATCGAGTAACTGAGAATCACGGGAAGAGTCAGGAGTCACTTCTTACAAATGAGCTTCACGTCTAACGTTGGAGAAAAGACTGGCAAGTCACCGGTGAATGCATATATTCTCTACGCTGAAACACTGGCAAGCAATGCGTAGATATCAATAACCAAGTACTGCAAAATAAAACCGCCTCATTGCCATAACCCTGAAAGATTTCCGATATGGCGACGTGGGGCAGAGAGACTGTACTAAAGCCGAAAACCAGTTTTAGAACCTCTCCAGCTGGAAGAGTTCTGGTGACGCCCTGCAGCTGTAATATATGTGACGCTCACGGTGTTACGTTACCAGAGTTTCTAGCACGAAAGGATAGCGTTTACTTAACGCGATCTATGACAGCGATAAAGCGAATCGTCCGAGCACACAACGAATGGAGAGTCGGCGGCGTTAGAGTCCTTATTAGCAAGAGTTTGGCTAGCAACACTGAGTTCTATGTATACTTAACTACCAGAATCGGAGCTCACGATTGAAGAAATTTGAATCAATTCCAGCTTTGATAATCTTCGTCGTTTACAAGCCAACATCAAACAGTGAAGAAGATAAGATCAAAGGTTTTATATAAACTTGACAAAGTACTACAGGGAACGCTAAACTAACTTTAAGGTCGTCACTGACAGTTTCTACGCTAGGTTGAAATTAAGGGAAGCGCCTGAGCAACGTAACATCGTGAGCCAACAGATTATCATTGGAAAAACACACTGAGAGGCCGTTAAAGCTTATGTCCATGATAGCCAAAAGCATCCATGGTAACGAACAATTCCAAAACCTCTACTCTCAAGGTTGGACGTCAGATTTCAAATTTATTAAAATTCATTGACTTTCCTGCTGCGCAAATAGGATGTTATTGCTACAGCATTTATTAATTCATAATCACGAACTTTGGCTGACCAGATTGCGTGTCAGTTTGACCGTCCAAGGTACTGAAGAAAGCGAAACAGCCAAAACGTCAGCTATTGTATTAGTGCCGCAATAAACGTTTAACTAACAACCTTGTGTTTGCTCACCAAGAAAAACAGTGAGCTATTGAACAATGCAGAGGCTAGGAGAACATCGGTCTTGGGATGTGGACATTGAGGCTTGCGAATAAACTGTAAAAGGATAAAAAAGGATAAAGCTCTCGGCGTTGATCAATCCATGAAGTATGCTCCGTGCATTCGACTTCATTAAGTATCGTTTGAGGAGATTGAATGCATATCTGGCCTTCACAATGACTTGCGGTCGCCTGCCGATGTATCGTGCCAGTGCTGTTATCCTCCCAGACAAGTTTGATACCAATTTGCCGACCCTAGAGAGATAGAAGCCTTGGTGAGCCGTGGGCGTCGATTCCACGTGTGTGTCGCAAGAGCGCCTCCAACCGCTGCGCCACCCGCGTCTTTGGCTTTCTAATGAAATGTAACAGAAGAAAATATACCACACAAACGCACTCCCTTGAAATACAAAATATTATCTGTGTTGCTAAAAAATTTCTTTTTTTAACTCTAAATTACAGTCTGCGAACAAACCCACTTACTTGACACCGGATTGGAATTGTTCTGTAATATATTTCCGTGCCAGTATCTGAACACATTAAAAACCATCGGCCGACTTAACACTGTGCAATTCTGTCCGGCGTTAATATCTGCACAAAAAAGTGAGTTAGAAATCAATTGTGTCCATTCTACATGCGTTTGCCTTCATCTGACCTTTAAGTTCACCATTAGAGTTTGGTGTACGTTTCTCAGTGCACATCGGGGTTGGGTTGTGGTTTATTTTCCACATGCTGCTGATCCTACTCTATTGTTCTATTGTAGGAACTAAACTCATACGTTTAATATTATCATTGTATCGTTTTACTGCTTATACTGTTTTCTTGCACAGATGTATAGCTTCCCAAGTTTGGAAAAGACGTTCTGCAGTCAGTAACGCATAAGAGACTAGAACGGCATTGAAGAAATTGAAGAATAATTGCATTCATTTGGGTGCCTATTATAACATTTCGTCTCGCTCAAGCGATCAGTTCCATCTTCGGCACTCTTCTTTCAAACTCGATGTTGTATGTTGCCAAATAACAAACATTTGCAAATATTTCATTGAAAGGCTTCGACCAGATGAGTGCCACCTCCGTGGGTGATCTTCACAAACTACATCTATGTATTTTCCTTAAACTCTCGATAAAGACAACGTCAGTTTTTGTCGAATAGAAAAATAAACACTTAAACCTATCCAGCGAAGGCTGTTTAACTACTATATTACTCACTTTTTAAACATTCAATTCTGACCACAACTACCGACTATTTGTTAACCCATACTATAGCAAATCGAAAGTTTTGCTTAACCGATGTAACTGTCATCCCAAAAATTCATACGGAGATCCGGCCTTCATCTAATTTGCACAAGAATCTTTTTCCACAAAGAGGAGTGAAGCTAGCGAATTCAGGTCGCGAAATCCCATAACCACCGTGAATTGGGATTTTTTAAGATCCTTGATCGGCTTTTAAAAAGATACTCTTGTCGGTAGCATCGATGAAGAATATCGTCCTCATATTCAGCATTTTAACGTCAAAGCTGTGAAAGCCGAAGATTCAAAAGCCACTAAAAAACGCCTTTCACTAAGATTCGAACCTGCAACTTGTCGTCAAACCAAAGCATGTATCCCTTATCCGCGTTTTGGACTCTTTCATTCTTTCTACCTTAACTAGGTAGGAAGACATAGTCTGCATACAAGACACAGGCTAAGTAGGCTGAATCAAAGTTATCGAAAACACTGGCGATAGTATAACGCTGGAATTATCCATTATAACGGAAGTGAGAGATGGAATTGAAACTGCTACTTAGGGCAAAAATGAAAGGTCAGAGACGTAATTATGCACCCTAAAATTCTGAAAATTAATTGAGCCACCACTCTTGCACGTAACAGCGACAAAGCAGGGATTTAATGGCATCTGCTGAGTCATTCTACAATTAAGGCAAGAAACAGGTGACGTATGCTACTTAATCTTGTTTTAATTATTTATTTCTCGTTATCGTAGTGTCACTGCCTCTACATGTTCTTTCGCTTCGCCCAATGATTCAGATACAGAATTCAACCATAGGTCATTATCGCATGCCACTTTTGTTCTCGTGGAGCTTTATCCATTGTAATTGCGACTCGGTTCCATCGTCTGCCCGATAGTGTATGGGAATTGGCCATCTGGTATTGGCTTGTAATGCACCATCGAAGAAAAAGAGAGTCTAGATATTGAAAAAATCTTCGAGGTTAATCTCAATAAATAGCCCCACTCTCAAGAACCATTATTCATCTTCAACAATTTTTCTTCGTTTTTAGTTCGTCATCACCGATGATTTCGTCCTTTTTTCACTTCGTCCATGAAATGCCTAAAGTCTTCCATTTTTTAAGGCAGAGTGGTGCTTTTAAGTGTCGAACCGCAACGGACATTTGAAGACTTCGAAAAAGGAGTTGCCGTCGTAGAGGAAGAAACTTTATACCAAGGCTACAAATTTGTTTTAATAGCAATGGTGATGTCCGTGAACGCCACGGGACAGAGACACCACGGATGAAATACAAGCATAAGTTTACGATTGGCCAACAACCACAGTGTAACCATTCCATGACTTAGAAACACACATTGTGCTCCTTAATTTATGAATTACAGCTCAGTGGGATGCAGCCAGTTACCACCAGCTAAATCAAAAATGCTCACGGAAGGGAAACCATGAGAAACACTCGCTGACCTGAATGTGTACAGTGACCTCCTTGTCGGATAACGTGACAAAAATCTCAGGACATCCGACCTTCTTGATATGGGTATCTGCTACATCTTGAATAAAAATTTCATTGAGGAGTTCGGTGTACTGAAATTGAATGTGGTGTGCTCTCAGACCGAATTTAGCTTGACTCAGGATGTCACGTTGATTTCTTATTGTCGCTCAATAGCATTTTTCATTAAACTTTATTCATCCCTTACCCAGCCCTTAGTTTACTCTTGCAACGTGTCTATCCTGCTCATGCACTTTTTTGAAAGAAAACAAAAGATGGGAAAATGTGGAGCACAGAAAAACATTAAAAGAACAAAACCCCCTGACGTTTTCGAACCTTTTGGACGATTTCCCAAAGATGTGAGTCCTTCGAGTTAGCGTACGCGTATTTGTTGAGGCATTCGATAAGTGATCGTTTGAAGATCGTTTCACCCGCCAAATATTCGAATATTCGAACGATCGAGGATTCCTGAAAAACTGTTGTTTTACCGAAAAAACTAAGCATTGTCAGTCATGTATAACATCAATGGTTCGATTAGGAGATGAGGAACAACTTGCGATCGAAGACATTCACTCTGCTTGAAACATACTCAAAAGTAACTACACTTAATAGTTACATGAATTGTCTATCCCCCTGGTTATGGAGGCTCCAGCATAGTCTCCATATTTCAAAGATTTGCTGGTTAAGCCATTGTGGTTCCCTAGAATCCCGTGTTCAGTCTGGTCAAAGTGTGCCTCAGGTCTTCACCAACACAACCAGTCACAGCCTTTGTGGATCAGAGGAAGATTTGCCACAATGCAACTTTGATACCAGGACGGCGGTGGATCCTGGATTTGGTTTGCTCTTAGCTAGGCTACGTGATGGAAACCCCGAACTCCTTCTCGGCTAGGGAAACCTTGACAGTAGGATGAATCTCCCCGCTGTACATTGAAACCCGATACCTAGAAACACCTTCCAATGTAAGAAGTGCGAGACGAAGGAAAACTTTTGTGCTCAAAATTTGGAGGACCGCCTCTGGAGGAGAATAGTGGGCGGGTCAGTGTTGATTTGCAACTCTATTAGGTCTAATGCTAAAGTAGCTTTGCGAAGAAAGTTCGAAGACCTTTTGAGTAAATCACATAACACAGCTTCAATAGCGCACAAAAATATCGCTAAAGAACATTAAACAGATCACATTAGGATAGGTAATGTGCAAGAAAATTCAAGGCTAACCGTGTTAGGAGGCATAACTCTCCCTGACGGTGCGCGCTCGTTATTAAAATTGGGGTCGAGTTTCTGACCATCTGAACCCACTTCTAAGATAACCTTGCGTAGGGTCGCATGTGGTTTACATGAACTTCAAGATAGACTCCGCAAAAAAGCTAGAGATGAAGCGCTAAATAGGTGCAAACAACGTCAAGTGGGGGCCCTACCAATAGCACCATTTCCACCAACGTTCTTTAGACAGCAAGAGCCCAATAATGAAGTTGATGTTAAATTTCGGGTGTTTGCGAATGAAACTGTCAAAGTCCTTAATCACTATCGCGCGAAAAGATACAGCTCAAACCTCACTCCAGTGCAAAAACGTGGTATGCGAGAGGTACGAGAGCTGATAAGGTTGAAAACCATAAGACTTTCCGTTAGTGATAAGAGTGGAGAGTTAGTCGTAATTCCTCATCAGTTAGATGTGGAGATAACGAAAAAGCATCTTGAGGATGCTTCGCTTTATCGCCCATCATCTGAGGAGGAATTCAAAAGTAAATACTGAAAACTAAACCACGAATGGGCCAAAATGGCAAGAGCTGCTGGTTTAAAACCATCAGTTATCTCTCAACTTAAAGTTGCCTTACCAACATGCCCCGTCTTGTACTTACTTATAAAAACTCATAAGTTAGTATCCAGTGATGATCCTGCGTCTAACAATCCATCACTATTTAAGGTTGGACCTATCATTAGCTGCGTAGACGGGCCAACGGACCGGATAGCATGGCTTTTAACCCTAATATTTAATCAGTTGTTGAAACACATTCCAGCCCATCTTACGAATACCCAGATGTTTCTGGATCATCTACGTACTGCGCAGCCCAACAGCGTGTGCGTGATGGAGTCCTTCGGCGTTACCGCCCTTTATACAAACGTATCGAATGACTCCGCAATGAAAGCCATATTCGAACTCCTTACACAACACGAAGGAGAAATAAACATGTATGGCTTCACGATAGAGCACCTGATGGCACTCTTAAAAGAATGTTTGAGCTGCTTAATCTTCAGATGGACCGGAAAGTACTACGTTCAAATAAGAGGGTTGGCAATGGGACAACGACTGGCTCCAAGCCTTGCCATTGCATTTATGTCTAAAGTGGAAGCACCGGTGACTGATCTCGGGCCGCTACTCTACTGCAGGTATGTAGACGACTGCTTTGTCCTTTGCTCAACACAAGAGGAAATGGACAAATGCTTCGAATTGTTAAACGCACAGTCAGAGTATATCAAGTTCAACCGAGAAAAGCCGAAAGAAAAATGGCTTCCATTTTTGAACGTACAAATTCACCTATCAAAAAATGGCTACATTACAAAGTGACAAAGCCAAGTAGTAAAAACATCTTGGTTCATTACCTCTCCTCTCACACCTCTCACACGAAAAGGGCGCCTATAAGAAACATGTTTCGAACAGCAACCAACATGTGCACGGGAAGAGAGCAGAGAGAGGAGTCCCGGAACTTGGCACGGCAAATAGCCTTTTTAATGGCTACTAAACTGTAGCTCAGGATAGGTGTAGAGAAAAACGTAGGCCTCCAAACGACAACTCTAGCGATAGAAGGGTCCCGTTTATCTTACCCTTCATCTCAAATGATGTAAGTACAGCTATAAAACGCTGCTTAAGAAGGGCGGGATTAGAGAATTCGGTGAGCGTAGTTGAAATACCACCGAGTAATCTTAAGCGCCAGCTAGTTCTTAATCGCCTATATGACCGTCTATGTGCAAGTCAAAATTGCATAATTTGCCCTAGTGGTAGAGACGGTGATAGCATGAGCTCGGGTATAGTTTATCTGAACTCCTGTAAGACGTGTGGTGACGAATACATGGCGAAACAGGTAGACCCCTCTGTGTCCGCATGAAAGAACACCTAGCCGGCAAAAATAGACCATATACCCTGCTAGGCACGCATGGGTCCCAGAGACATAACGGGGAGGACTTCGAAGTATGTGTCACGATCCTCGCACGCGAATCAAGAACACAGGCGCGAAAAACTCTCGAGGTACTGGATTAATTCCAGAAATCCGAAAATGAACCGCAGGGAAGAATGCCTCATTGTCACGCGTGATATAGGGCAGTATATAAAACTACTTTTCTGATATGAGGGGCACATTATACTTCCATGTGATTTCTGTGCGGTTGGTCTCTACGTGGCATACTTAGTGGAAACCTCATAGGAAGCGGTGAGTGTGCAAAGCTGTGTCCAAAGTGATTCAAATCTTGGTTTAGAGTTTCTTTGTTTGGTTATGGAGGCATCTGGCCAAGTGGATTGCTATCAACTTGATCTTTCCAGGCTCTGAGGAAGGCGAAATCCGCCGAAACGTCAGCTTAATCGTGAACAAAGAATAATAACACCTCGCGTTTGCTCAACAAAAATACGAAGAAAATTACTTGATCAATGCCGAGGTTAATAGAAAGTCGGTCGTAGCAGTTACTCACAAGTTAGTTTTTACTTTTCCATAACTGAGAACATCAAACAGTTTATGAATGTTTGTTTCTCTGGGGTTAAGACTATAGATGGTACGTGAATTGCGTAGACCATCTAGTTGCTGACTTGACACCATGTTTTCCCCACAGAATTTTGTTATCTGAAGGAAAACACTGTTCCGACTACAAGTGGCTCCAATAATTGTCGTACTCGCATTATTTTATGAAAATTTATCCCCTGATTCCTCACCACCAGTGTAGAAACCCACATGAATCACAAAAATTCTCAACAATGGCAAAATCTCTGGGAGCTTTTGAGTGTACTAGATTGGAAAAAGCTATCTTCAAAGCTCTAGTTCTACAGCTGCTCACGTTTCTCTCTCGACCACTTTCTTCAATGTCGAAAAAATCCTTTTTTCTTCCGGCACGGAAGCTAAAACCATGCAAAGCCTGCATGAAATGGACTAAAAGATTGAAATCAACGAAATCAATCACGAAAGAAGCCAATAACTTCTAGCGCAGTGCAAAAGGATATTCTTATCAAATCCAGTGTGTGGTGTTTCTACACATTACAGCAACAAGCCGGTTAAGTAGTCGCACAATGATGGATGATAAATTCGTCTGCCATGGAGAAAGCCTTGGAATCCTCTTTTACCAACCCGCTGCATTCAGCGCTATCTTGAGCAATTTGTTAAGAAAAAATTGACATTGGACAACTTTATGAATTCTGTGTAGTACTAGTTAACAGATAAATTTCACTCACGTTTTTCCATTCAGGGAACCGTCGATCCACACATCAAAACTCCATATAGGTGGCGAAGCATTCGCTCAGTCACAAATCATCCATCGCCACCAAATTACCAAACCACTAAGAAGAAAACAGCGCAGCTTTATTCGCAACGATATTACGCATTTTACCTACATTGACAACTTCCTATGGAGTGTTTCGAAACCTTGTTTGAGTTTTCTTAAATCGAAGCATTCTTTAGTCTTTCTAGATAAAGAGAGAATACCTGTTAGTGCGAAATATTTTAAAAACAGTTAATCTTATTGATTAATCCCCACGTCTGGAAAAAAATTAGCGCTGAATCTCCATTCGCCAACCTGATGGTAAACTTCGTGGCAGATGACGAGGGTAATATACTCCTTGCTGCTTGCAGAAGTCACACCATTGGTGTAAAGCACTAGAGAATCACGAAACGTCATCATTCCCCAGCTTTCCATGGCTTCTGCGCTAAAATCGTCTAGTGAAACCGGATCTGTAATCTCTTCCATTTCATTGAACACGAAGTTCTGCTGCCTTTCTTTCAACCGCCGGTTTCCTCATCAAGTCGGAAAACGAAGAACGTGATAGAGAAGGTGGTATAGTCGCTAGCAGTTCTTCAAAATCGTCGCGAACCAGTACTGTCCTATTTTCTAACGGAGACGATTCATTAAAGGCATAATCGTTTGGAAGAACAAAACACCCTCCATTTATCTATAACACAGTCCGGCTCTCATCACTTAGATGCCTTCGTGGTATGTTAATCAAAGCGTCAGGGTGATTCCAGCCTTACAGCTTGCATTCATTTCAACAGGTGGAGATGGACAAATGTTTTGTAAATTCACCTGTGAGGAACCGAAAGAAAACTGGCTTCCGTTTCTTAACGTTTAAATTAACTTATCAGACAGCGGCTGCATGACAGATTGGCACCGAAAATGAAGTAGTAAGAATATCTCTGCTCATTTCCTCTCTTTCCACCTCAAAAAGAACGATTGTGAAAAACATGTTTCAAACAGCCACCTCTGTGTGCACGAAAACGAACTAAAGGAGAGATAGCTCGACTTGGCTCGGCAAATAGGCTCTCAAATGGCTACGAGATAGTTGCACCTCACTAGACACGTTTAGATGGAAAGCGACGTCCCAACCGATATGCTCTACCGAAGCCAAATCCCGTCTGCCTTGCCCTTTATTAGCAATAAAGTAAGTGTAGCTATAAAGCGTTACTTAAGAAGGAAAACTCTAGAGAAGTCGGTGGCGATGATTAAAATACCACCGAATACTTTTCGCTGTCAGTCCGTGTAAAAGAACACCTACTTGGCAAACGAAAGACAAAACAGTGTACCCCAACAGGGACGCATAGGGTACAAAAACGTAGTGAAGACTATTTTGATATTAAAGTCACTTTCCTCGCACAAAATATCAAAACACCAATGCGCAAAATTCATCAGACTTCTTGGATAAATGCGGAGAATACGAGAATAAATAACAGAGAAGAATGCCCAGAAACACACTTGATCTTGTCCTGGGTTACCATTTGATTGGTCATGTGATCCGCTCAAATTTTCATCTTTCTATTTGTGTTATGAAAGCGTATAGCATAATAAATTGCTTATCACTAAACCCTTCCAGTCTCTGAAAAAAGGAATACTCCCGAAACATCAGCATTAACGGAATGAAGAAAAAAGTAGCAGCTCGTGTTTGCTCGACAAAAACACCGTGAATTCTTTGATCAATGCCCAGGTTAATAGAAAGTCGTTCGTGGAAATAACTCCCGTATTTGTTGTAACTCGATTCAATGTTTCAAACAGTGACGTCTTTTTCAAACTCACCTTTTTTCTTAAAGTGTTTCCATCTCGTTTGAATAAAAACCCGTCTCGTCCTCTATCGTGATAATGACGCTCCATTAACGAGCATCAACCGTTTTCTGTTCAACCTTTAAGTGTTCATACATTTTACAACGAATCACATGGAAATTCTCACAAGCATCAACGGTAGCTTTATTCCTCAACTAAGGAATTCTCATGGAATGATTGCCCATTCACACATATTAAAGTTTTCTACATGGATTCGGAGAAATCTGCTCAATAACAACAGGAATCATGAGGAAATTGTTGTTTATTAAAGAAAATGGTTCCCAACAGCATGGTCAAGAAAATCCCATCCATTGATAAATCCAGTGAATCATCGAGTTCTACAATGTGGAATCAGCGAGGGACGAGAAATGAATGAACCAGAGTTTTGCTCCCGTCCCAAACTGGTTACCAGTCAAGTCATCAACTTTTGATTGAAAGCTCAAGGTTGTACATTAAGAGAGCTATCGTACGTTCGGGTTGCACCACTTACGCAACTTTAAACAGCAGTTTCTGCTAGTGCCGCTGACGGTAACATTTAAGTGTTTAAGTGCACTCCTTTTGATGAAATCATTCAATGGTTTCAAACCGACCGATTCTTACCCATATTTTTTAGTGCATAAGCTATGTTGACCACGGATCCCCTCATATGTGGGATCTCGAGCCGGTTAGTCGTGAATCTACGTGGCACGTCCCCAGGCGGCTGATAGGTGGTTAATCGCGGTCCAAGAGCGACCTTTGCTTCCCTGAGACGCAGGTGGATCCAGGTGATGGAATCCTTGTTTCTGCTGCGCCAATTTGGAACATAATTTCTGTACCTACGAGGCGTATTCATGCATGCGTGTGTGGATGCGTTTTGGTTTATGCGGATTGTATTCTACTAGCCAATTCGGCCAAAAGCCTGCAATCAAGTGACAGGGAAGTATATGGGAGGCGGTTAGGAGTCGTCTCCAACAAATAGACTCCACGTCCACTCTGGAGGAGACTGGCAAGATACCCACTAGTATGCCCAACCCCCACATTCAGAACCGGCCGAAGTTCCGGAACCACCGCAAACTGGGATTTATTCAATTTATTAGTCAGCTGCTGGGAAGTTGTTGATAACATCGGCGAAGAATAAGATCGGCTCATTCAACATCTTCACGTTTGTGCTATAAAAGCTAAGAGTTAGAAAGACATCAAAAAACGTTTGTCTCCAGAAACACTCGAACTAATACGCCAGCTTGGAATCGCGCGATCTGCAGGCAACCGTGAACTAACGTCCGAACTTGCAAAACAATGAAGACAGGTGATAAAAGAAGATCTTAAAGAGAAAAGCAGCAGTAATGAACAAAGTTACAAAGGTAGGGAAAAGCATTCGCAAAGTCCACCGATGCTTCCTCAATTACAAGACCAAGATGATTGCACTCCGACGTCCAGACGGAACAATTACAGCGTCCAGAAAGGCAATGTAGAAAAGCATTCATGATCACTACCCAGATCTCTTCGACAGCCACGTCCACCTTCCGTTATATAAAACAAAAGAGGATGGATATGTTGTACCACCGGTTCTCCCTTCTGATATCCGACATGCCATTTTATCGGTGAAAAATCGAACAACACCAGGTCTGGACAGGTAAAGATAAGAACACCTGAAGAACCTTCCGCCCGTTCTGGAAAACACACTCTCTCGGCTCTTCACACGTTAACTGTCTGAATGCAAGGTCGCTACTCAATGGAAGATCAGCAAGACCGTTTTATTGTTTAAGAAAGGTGACCTCCACGATATTATCAACTATCACCCAATTTGCTTGCTGTCTGTCGTCTACAAACCTTTCACTCGAGTCATCTTGAACAAGATTGACAGAACGCTGGACGAAGGACAGCCATGTAAGCAAACAGGGTTTCGAAAAGGATTTAGTACGATGGAAGACATCCACACGAAAACAAGTCTCATCGAAGTACCGCGAGAGTACAAAAGACTGCTCTGTCTCACTTTCATTGATTTAAAGAAGGCTTTTACTCAGATGAGATAGCAGTAGTCATCGAAGCCCTGAACAGTTAGGGAATTCCTACTCAGTACATAAAGATTCCTCGTGAGCTGCACAAATTTTTTAAAACCAAGATATCGTCATTCTACGACGATATTAAATATTGACGTCAAAAGAGGAGTTCGGCAAGGCGATACCATCTCGCCAAAATTATTTGCCGCCACCCTCCGGAACGTCATGCGAACATTGAAATAGGATAATATGGAAGTGAAAATCGATGGTCGGTAGTTACACCAACTTCGTTTTGTTGATGACATCGTCCTTGTAACATCAAACATTAGCCAAGCGGAACGTATGCTTGCCGACTTTGATGAAGCCTATGGAAAGATTGGTCTTTGACTAAATCTCACAAAAACGTTATTCATGAAGAACGGATTGGTTTCGCATACCCCATTCACGCTCAACGAAACGAATATCTCCGAATGCTCCGGCTATGTCTATCTAGGTTGGGAAATCAATGTGATGAACGACTTAGCTCCAGAGTTGAGCAAAAGGAAACGAGCGGCCTGGGGAGCTTTCAAGAGAATCAAGAATGTGGTGAAAAGAATGAAGAACACCCGACTCCGTGTCCATCTTTTGGACTCAACGATGGTTCTTGCGTTAACGCATTTGTTAGAAACCTGGTCGCTGCGTAAACGAGATGAAAGATCACTCAGCGTTATCGAACGCGCAGTCGAAAGGACGATGTTAGGAGTGTCCCGTTCCACACATGTGAGTGATGAGATCCGAAGCTCCGACCTGCGGCAACGATGAAAACCAAAGATGCCGTTTTGTGCACCAAACAGTCGAAGACAAGGTGGGCCGGATACGCAGTGCGTATGAGTGACAATCGATGGACAAGAGCCGTTAATGACTGAATTCCTCGGGATGTCAAACGTGCTGTAGGAAGACCACCGACCCGATGGTCAGAGTTCTTCACAAAGAGCGTTGAAAAAACGTATGATGCTCGACGAGTCCCTGAGCGAGCAGAACTCACTGGGCTTCTCTTGCACGCTACAGGGAAAAATGGAAGATTAACTGACGGCCGCTTGAGTCACTCGACAATGAACGGAACTACAGGTGATACAGCCGAAGCTATGTTGAAATAATACGCGAAATATTCGAGAGCACGAACAGCCGTGTTGAGGCCAAATTCCGGCTGACCAATTAGCACATTCCAAGGAGCATACAACGGAACTTGAATGTCGAAAGATCTATTAATCGTCATTGTTTCAGTCGTCATGTTTTTAGACGAGCATATTTAGGCGTTGGCCAGTCTCGTCGCGAAATGCAATGCATTTGAGTCCATTAAGCATCAGAGGGCTAATTGAATACATATTTGGCTAATACAGTGTTTTACGTGGGTCTCATGACGTAACATTATCTTCCAAGAAATTTCCGATACCAAATTGGTCATCCCGGAGCGAAAGGGTCTTGTTTAGCCAGAAAAGGTGAAACATCGACTGCGTCTGTATTACTGGGCCTCTGTAACCATGAACATATTCGTTTTCATTTTAACAATAACTGTGTTTTAGGAAATTACGCTTTTGAAAGAGTTATACTTGAGCAAAATGGTATATTAACCGAAACAAGCACTTCCCATGGTTCACTTGGTTTCTGGTTGTCAAACTACGGAACGGTTCCGACATTTCTCTTTGAAAATTCATCTGAAGAGCCAGTGTAGAACAATATCGGAAACCAGAAATGCCAATGTACAACAATACCAGGTTCAGCGTTGGGTAAGAGTAGTGCCGAAAAGCTACAAAAACCTCAGAGCCGTTTTAGGCTGACAAAATCGCGAACTACTGAGGTGACGATATGTACTCACAAAGCACGCTCACCTGCATCTCAGTCCTCCATAGAGGATTGAACAGTGCAGGCAAGACGCCATCGAACCCGCTGAGACGAGAAGACGTCGCTTATTCAACGATATAGAAACTTATGTCAATTTCGTTCTAGCTTAGTAATGCAAGGAAATACAGGCCAAGAAGTATGTGGGCTTCCCAAATTTCGATTTACCATGATGTGGTGTATTTCGTTATTGTCCTCTTTGTTGGAAAACTTCCACGTGTATTGACAGGAAGCTTCTGGAATTGCTACCTAACATGAACGGTCTTGGCCGCCATGTTCAACTCGGACAGCTGCTCACCTTAGTCTTTCAATTTTAATCCGTAGGTCTCAGTGTAACACTCTCTAGACGTTTATTCGGGTACAAGGTTAGCTTCAAGACCTCCAATAATTACGTTATACGTTGGATAATGTATATTCCTTTCTGTTTAAATTTTCCTAGTCCATAAAGAACGCTTCGACTTCATCTTCGTCATAGTTTGATGTCCGCGTGTAAATGACGGAAATTTTCAAAGCCGGTATTGATCCACATATTTTTAGTCGTAAACGTCTGATATGGATTGTCGTTTCTCGAATGATTCGATTTTCATGGCCAAACTCATGTTGATAAGAAACTCGACACCGCCTACTCCTCTACTGTCGCGTTTTCCGAGAAATACTTCTTCTTTAGTGTTGAAGAGATGGCATCCTCTCCTTTCAACCAGTTCGGCAAAATTTCGTCTTATTCATCTTCTCTGCAACTTCTAAAATTGATAAAGTTCTCTATCGAGGAGTTACATGCAAGTCTGTCTGCATTGTATAAAATGAACCGCAGGGAAGAATGCCTCATTATAACGCGTGATATAGCGCAACATATAAGACTGCTATTCTGATAGGAGGGGCACATTACACTTCCATGTGATTTCTGTGCGGTTGGTCTCTACGTGACACATTTAGTGGAAACCTCATAGAAAGCGGTGAGAGTGCAAGGCTGTGTTCAACGTGATTGAAATCTTGGTTTAGAGTTTCTTTGTTTGGCTATGGAGGCGTCTGGCCGAGTAGATTGCTATCAACTTGACCTTTCCAGGCTCTGAGGAAGGCGAAATCCGCCGAAACGTCAGCTTATTCGTGAATAAAGAGCAATAACACCTCGCGTTTGCTCAGCAAAAATACCAAGAATTACTTAGTTGATTCGTGATTCAAAAATTGCCCTTGTAGTGCTTAATAACGTGACAGGTTTTTGGTTTTAAGGAATGAGTCGTTCTGCTGTGGTGCTGTAACGTTCCATTGGTCTCCCTCATATTTAGCAACTCGACGCCATTCGTCAGTCTTTCTTTCCACAACCGAAGACACTTTCCAAGAGGTGTAGCTCAGTTGTCAAAGTAGAGCGCGGAGCATTTAAAATGAACCGTCTCTTACAGCTTTTCAATGGCACTGCTTCACTGACCCGGCGTTGAGGATACAATTCGCTTATTATCCGTCATAAATAAGCAAAGGCGTTTCGATATAAGGAAACAAACGGTATGAAACAATTTGGTTCCGTTATTCAGGTATGCCTTAGCAACAAAAGGTCAAAGTCTCACAACCTTTATCTGTTACCATCTAAACCAGTCCGCTAGCCATGTTGTGATGTGCTTCGAGGACAAAATGTTAAAGTCTTACATTCCTTAAATGTAATCAATCTTACGGTTTCCACGTGGTCCTCAGTTCCTGGGTTATGGTAGCAGTTGCCATGAGCGACAACCGTGTCATCATGTTGGATGATGAACACCAAGCTGTGGGCTATCGAGGTTAGTCGTAGCTTTGGAATGCTAAAAAAAAATTCTGCTTACAGTAATAGAGCAAATGGGTTCTAGTAGGAGCTGATCCCACACCACTCGTCGACCAAATGGCCAAATTATCGACGAATCTTTGAAGGAGGCAATACGTATGGCAATACGTATACAGTGGTCTTTCTAAAATTTATTTGAGAGATAGAACTATAACAGAAACACGCAAGGTATTTATTCGGCTAATGTGTCAACGAATTCGTCTTTCTCAGAGCCGATCATCCACGTTGAGAAGACGAACGACTGTTCTCGTCTTTAAACGAAAGCTTCCCGGGCTTATGACTAAAAGAGGAAAAAAGTATAGTTTCATCGCAAGGATATTTTCTATAGGTTAAAGTCTACTGGGAACAAATCCTTTTGTCAGAAGTGGTCTAGTTAGCCTCACGCCGGATCATTCGTATTTTCGCAGCTGCTTATAATTCTACGCATACGTCAAGGCTTTCATTCCTATAATTCGACTTTTTTCCACTTACGGAGTAGTAGCATAGTCACTAAGAGATCAGCTGACGTTTTCTCATCCACATATTTAAGTGCTTTCTCTGAGATAGTTGTTCAAAGCCTTGCATTGTTTTCACTATGTCATAACACAAGAATAAACACTCACTGATAATTCTTAGTGTCGAGAATTGCTTATTGTAAGTTAACTCAATGTATTTAACAAGTTGTCGCTCATATTGGCTAGTATGTCGATGCACTTCTTCTCCTTTAGAGCGCTGAAAAAGACACAATCGCACAACCCACTTAATGAAAACACTTCTTAGTGGGCATTGCGCATTAGTTACTTGCGATTACCGTAGTATTATTCGATTTGGTCACATATTTTCCGTAGGTGTATGACTTGCACCTATTCGATATCATCTCCTGTTTGTGCATTCATGCTCTTAGGCCATATCTAGCTTTTAGGTGTGATAAAAGAAAGCTAGTCCACTATCCCAAACAAGCACGTTTATAGAAGTCTCGTTGACGATGTACCATCTTTTTGAGACGATAAAGTCCACCAAAGTTTTAAACATTGCTACGTAACTGCTAACAGATCCATTCTGCAACTCAATCGTACAGGCTAACTTGTCCGAAAGTATAACGTAGCAGATTCTTCGTTAGTAAAGCGCAATTAGAACACCTATCCATGGATCAGCACCAGCATGAAATCTGCGATTCCCTCCAAAAATTCGGGCAAAAAAAGCTCTGTGCGGCAAGAGAGGCCATGAGAAAGTTGTGCTCAAGAAATCAAGATGTATAGTCCGAAATGTGCAGCAGCATAGTCATCGAAATTAGTGCATATAATCGTCAATCTGTCAGTATTTTAACCCGAAGAAAAGTCTGAATCCTAGCCCTCTATTACAAAAATCTCTTCTTAAGAAGCGAGAGCACTTGCACAGAATTCACAGAGGATAGTGAACGAAGCTCAATCAGGTGAAAAAAGTTCTGATATACGACGTCACGTCACGCATGATACTAAGGCACTTGCATTTTTGTTCAATTCCGGATTCATAGAAATGATCGGAACTCCTCGAGAGCTTTTATGAGCTTAAAAGCTTCTAGTTCTTGCATTATGATTTACGTTAACAAACTACTTACTGCGCCATTAAATGGATAAGCTTCCGATCCTGGGCGAAAGTTCCGCTGAACCTTACAACTGGATAACCAGGAACATCATCTTGTAACAACGACAAGGTAGGCACTTAGTTAAAAGCATTCTGCCTTCAGTTTCGAAATCTCCCCGTTTCGTCTTAGTGCTTGGGTACCTTGTCAAACACTTTTGCTAAGTGCTCCTCTAACGTAAAGCCAGAGGATTCTTCTTTTCGCCAATACTTCTACTACTTTACGCCTTGCTCAAAATTAGGTATTATGTTCCTAAAATTCGTCCAACCTTTGGTTTTGTAATTACGACAAGTTTTGCAATTTTTCGTCATAATGGTGCGTGGCACTTTAGAGCATATATTGGCTGCTTCTGATTTTAAGACCTTATCTAAATAATTGGCACAATTTCTTTCAGTATGAATGTCAATTCAGCTGCTTCAGTGCTGTTAGTAGCACTATTTTTGGTCGAACAACTACCACAAGGCTCAGCAGCCCGAAAGTTGGTGTTCGTACAGGCCATTTGGAGACATGGTGATCGTGCTCCGCAATCCTTACCTTATCCCAATGATCCGTATAAAGAAAGAGCATGGAGACGAGGATGGTCACAGTTAACGAATGTGAGTCTGTGATACTTCTTTCCTCTAACGCATCTAAACATCCTAAAATATGTTGTTTACATCTTTAAAAAAGCACATCGATAACAGCATACCTTAAATGACTTGACGGTATCTTGCTTGTAGCTTTTCATTTAAAGCATTTACGCGAACTGGACACCCAGCGTTCTTGGCGGCAATAATTTGAAAGCCCATAAATAATCAATATAAAACTGCTAAAGTAAATAGGGATTTTTATAAAGCACTAGTGAGCAGGTTAAAGTGACGACAGGTCAAATATTCGGCAACTGAGACGAAGAAATTTCACTGAGGTGACTGAGACGTTTATAAAAGTTGGTGAACTTCAGATGGGCATAAGACAAATGAACGAGCTTGGAGGTTACTTTCGAAATAGATACAACAGCTTTGTTTCGGCGCACTTCATTCCTAAGCAGGTATGGTTCTATGTAATCAATAACAGAGTGTTAAAGATGGTAGTACCAGCGTTGAACATGCGCTAAAGATACGCCATAGAATAGAGGCCATGGAAAATGGTGGAAGTGATCGAATGAATCTTTTGCCTACGCCATTACTTTTGAGGAATAATCTATATATTGAGAAAGTATTTCTTTCAATCCAGACCGATACAGTAAAAATCTCCAGCAAAATATTAAACCCATGATTTTGACTACACCCGCTTTCCGAAGCTGACCGTGCCCACCATCTCTCAAGCGCTGGTGAAATGCTGCCGAACTAGTTTGGAAGGGAAAATTCATCGGTAGAGCGACATCCTTAGGTAAATCTATAGAACAAATGTGCATTTCATCATTTCTACGATGCTAAGTGACGTTGAACACAACGTGCATCCATCAGGGATTTATAAAAAGAAGACGCTTTGCCCACTGTGACTACTCAATAGTGTAACATTTCCTCCACTCCTGATGTTTTCTCATGTTGCATCCCATTATATACAATGCTATTAATCACCAAGAGCTGCTTAGTAAATCTCTTATGGTCAAAGGCCATAATCGCGAAAATTTCTATACGAAACAGTTTTTTTGCCATTATTGAAAATGAGGAAGCCAAGGCTAACAGTATCTTCAACTCACTACGAGGCAGTAAATCAATGTGAGATTTACTCTGTAGTTCACGAAATCTCTGAAAAGATGTACATGACTTATTTGGCCTGAAAGCCAAAGTTTTAAACTGTATTGTGACTATATTTCCTTACAGGTGTATATTCGTTCATCAGATTCGGATCGAGCGCTTACTTCAGCGCAAGCTTTCTTATCCGGATTTTATCCAGCCAAAGGTTGTTTTAAATGGGAACGTGGAAATCATTGGCAACCAATACCGATTCACTCAGCAACTCCTGATGAACCGGATTTGGTGAGTGTTAAGGAGAGATGCTGTGATCAATCGTATAAATTCATGTAACAAAGAGAAACAAAGCATCCTTCGTTTGCTTAGACCGCGTGGTTCGACCTACACTCGAGAAGCAAATGTGTTCAAACTCTTGATTCTCACAGGGCCAGTTGTTGAATCTCCTGCAAGTGATGTAATAGCCGTTTGCTGTTTGCTCATGTGTTCACCACGTAAATGCAAGTACCGTAGTATTATAGAGGAAACTAGCGAGATTTGTAGAGACTATAACAACAGTTCTAGAATCCATTATGGTCTAATTTCCTCAAAAAGCAACACATCTGATCTCTACGTATCAGAATCCGTCGCGATAAGACCTTAATGGATCGAGACACACTAACATTACTTCCGAAGACACCGAGTATCGTAATAATTCACCATGCACAACTGCAAAAGAAAAAATAACATGCAAGAAATAGTGATTGGATGAGGTGAAAAAAATTTACAAGTCAACTTTCCCATGAGAGGACTCCCTGTTTCCGACGTATGTTTAATAATAGTCTAATAATTTTAACTTATTATTTACTGCCTACTCTTTTTAATGGCAGGGTGTATTGCGAAATATAGCTTCAATGATGCTGAGATATTTCAAAACTCCGGACCGTAGGTGTCTACGGTGTGAACGCGTTAGCCTCCGGAAAGGGTAATAACGTGTTCGTTCCCCACCGTAGGCATCAGCGATCCGGGATTTTGCAAATATCTCAGCATCATTGAAGTGATATACTATTTGTATATAAATCCCTACATGAATTCGAGTAGTGCTTTCTATCAGCCATCTTCCATTAGTTGTTTTTCTCTTGTTTGGCATTTACTGTTGCCAAACGCACAGCTATCCACTCTTGTGAATTTAACAACAGCAAGCTAACCAATAATCCGACGAGGCGCGGTAAACAACGGTGATTAAAATAGAAAGGATCTGAAGCTGCAAAACTTCTCTAGAAAGTCACCTTCTCTGTGAATTTGTGTTTTTTCCTGAATATGGAGGTACTTTGCTGCTTTCTTCTTTCCAGTTGCTCAAGCCCACATCTGCTGACTGTAAAAACTTGGACAAATTGGTGGACGAAGAAGAGGCAAAGCAGGCGAAACATTATGAAGAAGTATATAAGGATATGTTCAAGTTTCTCGGAGAACGCACTGGTATCGCGAACTTTTCGTATGAAAACGTTAACGATATATACGACGTAAAAAGAGAGGTAGGTGGATAGAAATGATGGATGATAAAGTTCATTTATAAGCTGATAGCTAGCACACTTAGACAGCAAACATCTCTTACAATTTTCGTACCAGTACTGAGGATGTCCTTCAACATATGAAACCCTGTATTGATTGCCTGTAATGCATACGTGGGTGCAGGGCAATGTGGGCGAATTGCATCATATTCCATAAAGCACTTGCGACTCACTTTGCTATACGTAGCTTTTTTATTCCACTTTTTGTTCTTAGTCGGTATCTTGGCCAAGACAGACATCATGCGAGGTGTGGCTCGTGAAAATCTGCTCTCTTCAGTTCGAAATTTACAGAAAAAATCTTCTTCTTGCATGAGATCACGTTAAACCGAGAGTCTATCGCTGTTGAAGAGAGTATACATAAAAGAAACTGTGTGGCCGCTGAAGTGGTGTAGAAATGCTTCTGCTTGAACACCGCAACTTAACACTTTTCGTATGACAATATAATAGGTCCTTGAGAGACTTTTTCGCAGTCACCCGATCCTCAGAGTATATATTCATGAGCTTCAACACAGTTTTTCTTTGGTAGCAGTCCTCAAGCCTTGCTAATGTTTAAAAGTTGTCCCCAAAACGTCTAGTTAATTATCACAATTTACAATTTGTACACATGTGCAAATTGCAATTACTACATAGATTTGACAGCCTTCGTACAGAGTTTCCAGTTGGAGCCTACGTATAGCACTCCTTAAATAGAACTTTCAAGCTTTAAACAAATGAAATTCTTCACTTCAAGCTTTTAATAGTCATTAAAAGTGTAGATTTCCTGTGATAAGTAGTGGAATATTTTAAGCAGCAATGTTTCCTACAACGACTGTTTAAGCGCTTGGGATGTTTCTCGGCGTGTTTGCAGTCTTCATGTCACGATATCTACTTTTAAAAGCATTCATATAGCTTCCATGTTCTCAGCAAACGGGTACCGATTCTATGTAAAAAAGAAGTCAGTCGCATTACAAGCGACGCCGTTTCCAATGTAACTGAAGTAGATTTCTATCCTAAAGCTGTTCAGAGAGGATTTCCAAACGCCCTCACTATCATTCCTCTATACCTTTTCTTCTCGAATTCGCATCCTTAACAGTCTTCAAAGCGAGGCAAAGGACGTCCTGCCTTCTGCTCCACTAATCCAGCTCTGTCACTCTCGACGAGGAGTCGATCAGCACAGAAATTGTACACCATTTTGGTGGATCTTCTAGAATGTTCTGCAAGAGTCATAGTCGATAATTCTTATGCTTGATTTCCAGATGCAAGCTATAGAAAATCACTCATTGAGCTCTTGAAGCTCTTGATTTCTGAAGCTATTGATTGTTGCTTGAATTGAAAACAATACCTGAGAAAGTTCTTACGAAACTTATTACATCCTCTTAGGAAGCCTCTTCTACAAAATAGCTTGATGGTCCTCAACGTGTCCAGACTTTAGCCAGAAAAGTTACCGTTTATTGTCGGAAAACCAGCACTGTTTAACACTTCTGGTGTTTTAATCCGCCCGAGCTACTGTTTGTGCAGCTGAGATGAAGTTAGGCGCCAACGTTAGCAGCAAAGCACATTTGTGCGACGGGCATTGTTTGTTACTGTTTCCAAAGTAGAAAGGAAAGCCGAGTTACAAAGCGAAGATTAACAATAAAAGGGAAGGGATTGTTTATGTGGTGAGGAGGACGGAATTGCCGGCATCACCAATATAGATATCACAATGAGCGCGGCAAAAATTAAATGTTTTCCCATGCAGCTGTCATCTAAAATTTAGTCTTATCAGTTTAACGCTAGTAACTTCTTTACCATTAGTAAACTTTGCAAAACATCGATTTGTCATTGCAGACAGAAAATGGGCTGTTTTGGTCGTTTTGAAAATCAGTGGTGAAAAAGATTAGAAGCGTTTTGCAAGTGAAATTTCAACCACCAAACAATTTATCAACAATATTTCGATTATTTCGAAGTTATTAAAATCGAGTGCTAAATGTTCCCAAGTCCACATTTAAACGCAGAATTTACCACGATTCGCGTTTGAAATTGCCGAAGAGTCTAAATAGTGGTCAATCTCGAGTTTATTTCAGCTCATCAATAGAATGACGAAAAAGCAGCCGCGATGGGTGTTCAGACGCTGGTCGAAGTACAACAATCGAAGCACGATGGAGATAATGAGTGAACTGCGCCGAATTCGGAGAATCACCAAGTTTAACTCGGCTACAAAAGCTAAAGTACTGAGCAGCAATGATTTTTGGCGCAATCGGTAGTGCTGCGTGTCAGACGGATTTTTTGGTCATTGAATAACGCATTTTTACTATGCTGATTTTGATAACCTGAAACAAAACGACACGTTAAATTGCATGGAACCGTAGGATTTTATGGCAGACGAACTAGAGAACAACGAAAGTATCGGCCGTATGTGCATGGAAATCATCGCACTGCGCCCTCAGGATTTATACTTCTTCACTTTTTAACAGGTCATTTAGATGTTGGGCGGTTATTTGCTTAACAACTGGTTACAAAATGCTAAACAAGTTGCCAACGGTACGATGACAGATCCGGAGAAGATGCTACTGTATTCGTCGGTGAGATTTATGAAGAACACTTGTTTACCTATTGTTTCTCAAAAACATACACTACGGTTTGTGTAGCACATGTACTTACCATTCTTTTGTTTATCAAAGATGTAGACTTTTCTAATAAAATTAAAAGAAACTGTAATCTTTGAAAAAGTAATCACTAAACTATTAACAGCATGACGGCACGCTGCTTTCGTTAATGTATGCCATGGGGGTTGCCAATGATCAGATGATACCGTATGCTTCGTCGTTTATCATGGAAATCTACAAGCATGGAAAGGATTACGAAGTTGAAGTGAGCGCTATAAGCGTAATATATTCTTAAAACGTTTACATTTCCATTCCATGTACATTTATCGGCTTATTTATCATATGCAGACACATATGATAAAGATATATAAAGAAAGATATAATCATACTTACTAGCAAATTTGCGCAGGAAGGGCTTGTAGAGCACTACTCAGTGGTGCCTTGGAATGCAAACAAGATCGATTCTTGTTGGCTCGATCCAACGCCTATGCTCATAAGCTCTTCCATCCCTTCTGGGACTGTAAATTAGAACCACCTCATCTTGGAGGATAGCACCATTCTACTGATGCGTCGGTAGGCCATCGCAAGTCATTGTAGAGGTTAAATATGCATTCAATCGCCTCCTCGGTGCTTGACTGCGCCGAAGGTACGACGTTTTCCTTAGAGATTAATCAACGCTGAGAGCCTTATTTATCCTTTCAGAAGCACATTTGTTGTATACGTTGTTGTTGTTGTTGTTGTTGGTCGATGGCTGACGCTCCGGTGATTCGGTCTTCCTCGAAGCTTCGACGTACTTTATACGATAATAGCCTAATAATTCGATAAAAAAAAACGTGATATTCATGAGGATCTAAGATATAAATGAGTGCCACAAATTGAAAACTACTCACTATGCTGTTATGAGTGGGACTGCCCGCGTGTTGCTCACGTGGGACGACGAGCAGAACCTACGTGCAACAACCACAGCGTATTCGATGTTTAATTAACGAATGAAAGGTTATTTAAAAAAGGTGTCGTTTCAGCTTCTATTCCGTAACACCACAACAAAACCACCATATGCGCTCAAGATCAAAGGTTGCGGCTCACCCTGCACCGTACAGCAAATGGCGAAGACTTACACTAGCATGGTGTTAACCAGTTATGAAGAGCAGCAAGCGGTACGTTGTTTAAATAACAGAGAGTTGTCTACCACATTAACAACTTTTTTTGCTTAATATCTCTTCATATTCGATTTTACATACCACCAGCCTCAGTGATCCTCCCAACGGTTTACCGCCTCATCGTGGCTGGGAGGTGTTCCTGGTTGGCGGACTGCGATGTACAGCGGAGGATTCATCCTCTGGCAGCGTCTCCCAAGATGAGAAGGAGTCCGGCGTTTTTATCAGAAAACCAAGCTAAGAGTAAACCAATACCAGGACCCACAATCGTCCTGGTATCAAAGTCGCATGGTGGCAAACCTCCCTCTGGTCCACAAGAGCTGCGGCTGCTCGTGATGGCGAAGACCTGGTGTAGACTTTGGCCAGGCTGACCTCGGGTCTCCAGGAAACTATAATGGCTTAACCAGCAAATTTCCGAAAAATAGAGATTATGCTGGGGCCCTCACAACAAGTGAGGACAGGCTATTCAAGTATCAAGTAAGTAAATCTTAGTGATGAATTCTATACTTTACCGAGTATTTCTATGGCAAGGAAGATTAGTGGTCATTTTTTGTAAATAGCAACAAACATTCTTTTAAACTTCCCAATTGTTTACCGCCTCATCGTGGTTGGAACATGATCCTGGATGTCCGGCTGCATTGTATAACGGGGAATTTATCCTCCCGGAGGATCTTCCAGGCTGAGAATGAGTCCAGCATTTCCACCAGAAAACCCAGGTAAGAGTAAACCAATGCCAGGATCCACCACAGTCTTGGTATTAAGCTAATCGCATGGTGGCAAATCTTTCTCTGAACCACAAGGACGACGACTGCTAATGCTCGTGAAGAGCAGACGGATTAGGCTGACTTCGTGGCTCGACAATGGCTAAGCCTGCGAAACTCCGAAACAATGGGAATTATTCTAGATCCCACACAACCAGTGAGGATGAATCATCAAGTGTCCAAGTATACGAATTAACTTTTGAGATTTTCGGTTTATATGGAACTGCTGTAAAAGTGTTATTCGTGAAACGAATAAAAATTGCGTGAAAATCCCTTGTAAATTTGACAATCTTAAAAGATACTTGGTACTTGATACTTGAACGGTCTGTCCCCAATGGTTATGCGGGGTTCTTCATAATCCCCATTTTTCGGAGATCTGATGGTTACGCCATTGTGGGTCCATGAAATCCCGAGGCCAGCCTGGCCAAAGTTTGAGCCAGGTCGTCACCACGACAGGGAGTCGTAGTCCTTGTGGATCAGAGGGCGATCTTCCACCATGCGACCTTGATAGCAAGACGGTAGTGGATCCTGTATATTGGTTTATTCTTAGCTAATCTTTCTAATGGCAACACCGGATTCCTTTCCAGCTTTGGAGACCGTGCCGGAGAGACGAATCCCTCCCTCTCTACATCGCAGTCCGACACTCGGGAACACCTCCCAGTCACGATGAGGTGGTGAACCGTTGGGAGGATCTCAAAAGATACTGATTATTAATGCTAAAGCAAGATAATGGTCTGTCTTAAAAAGGAAGCAAACTTTTAATTTCTTGTTCTGAGGATGGGGAGTTCGAGAACCGATCACGCACAGAAACTAAACTTTCCCAAAAAATCTGTTATTGAAGGTTTTTCAAAATAAGCCGCGAATTATAAAAATGTTATCGATGGCTCCATAGAAAAAAGGACTAGTTTTTATATAAATACGACCTCCAATTTTTAGCTGTTGTAAACCAAATAAATTGAAAATTTAAACTTAAAATGAAATTCACTACGGAAGATATTTATCAAAATAGAAACCACTAAAATCTAGCACTGTTTCGACAAGAAACGAGGTTACATAAATCGTTAAGTTAAGATCTCATCTTTCTGAATTACGGCATCTCACTTAATGCATTTCGGGGCACAACCTATTGCTATCTGCCGTCTGAGTTTTGCCCCAAAATAGTTTCAACTATTTCATTTTCTCGATTTTCTGGCCGGAACTCTCTGTTTAAATAAAGTTCCTATAACTCACGTCTTCGTAATAGGGATTGATCACTCCAATCACAAAAACTTACCGTAGCAATATTCACATGCAAAATAGACTTAGGTCAAAGTTCCTGTTATTGATGTTGGCTCATTCTATCAAAAGTAGATCCATGCTCGCTGTGGAGAATGCATTTCTGTGGCTTATTATAATCAGATCGCGTATCGAAACGTTTATATCTTTAAATCATGAACGTCACTAGGTCGCTCTGCACCCTGTGCATCTTCAAGATGCTTATCTACGTCGTAATGCGTCCACAATCACCCTTGTACCGTTCACTCTCGGGAATTTACATTACGAATTATTATCTTTTTTGGATGAAGTGCTGAGATACCTGCAAAACTCCGGACCACAGGTGTTTGCAGTGGGGAAAGAACACGCGCTGTTGTCCTTACCGAGGAGCAGCGCACTTCACCACTACACCATTCGGGTCCTTCGCTTTGCATGTATCTCAGCTAGTTCTATCGATCTTTTTGCCATCACCAATCACCCGTCAACGGGATTGATCTGGGGAGCCAGTATCGGCATTGAACCCAGTTAAGCTGAGGCCTCGTTATAATCACAATCTTAACTCTTTTATTTACTGCCTTTTTCTTCTTAATGGCAGGGTATGTTGTGAAATATAACTCGTATGAAGTGCTGAGATACCTGCAAAACTCCGGACCACAGGTGTATGCAGCGAAGGACCCGGATGGTGTAGTGGTGAAGTGCGCTGCTCCCCGGTAAGGACAACAACGCGTGTTCGTTCCCCACTGCATACACCTGTGGTCCGGAGTTTTGCAGGTATCTCAGCACTTCATACGAGTTATATTTCACAACATACCCTGCCATTAAGAAGAAAAAGGCAGTAAATAAAAGAGTTAAGATTATCTTTTTTGGGTTTGATTTTACACAAATGCTTCGGGGTTGTTTTTTTAACTTCTGCATCATACGAAAGTGGCTTAATAACTCAAAAGACCGACTTTGTATAATAATCGATGTATCTATTTATATGTCCTTGCAAACTGATCTTTTAAAGCTGATACAAGATTGGTATAGTTGTCGTTGTTGTTGTATTCGTATCTCCTCGCAACAGCACGGCATTGAAGAAGGCGAAATCGCCGAAACGTCAGCCATCGGCCACCAACAACAACAACGACACAAAAAATCAGTTTACAAGAACATGTAAATAAAAGAGGATTAACTCGTATATAATGCTGAGATATTTGCAAAACTCCGGACCGCAGGTGTATGCGGTGGGGAACGAACGGGCGCTGTTGTCCTTACCGGGGAGTAGCGCACTTCACCACCACACTATCGCACAAAAAAAGGATTAATTTAAACAGCAATTAGTGTAAAAATTAAAACTATTAGTACTAAGTTATAAGGCCAATTTTGTGCTTCTAAATGATGAATGAAATTCGACGAAAGGTTTAAAATATCATTTGAAAACGAATTTTGAATATTTCTTTTCATTTCTCTATAACCTCACTCAAAAAAATCTAGCCATGTTAAATTTTAGACAAAGCAATAGAACTGATTATCGTTGCATAAATTACTTTTCGATTTTTTAGTTATGCGGAACACCAATCAAAAAGTGCAACGGGACATCGATGACTCCATAACTTTTGGCAGTTATTCCGCCACATGCAGACTATGTGTCCTTTTTTTGAATAAATAGCTCATACTTTGCATGGAAGCGAAGTTGTCTTGTCTCACAAGTTTCATTCATGTAAATAACCATTGATATAAAAATAGAGTTGGCCATGAACTAATGTGGTGTATGCTCAAGGAATGAGGCACTATAAAGGGTAATGCTCTCGGCCTTGATCAATCCCTGATGGATGCGCCATGCATTGAATGACTCGTGGTGGCCTACCTACGTATCGAGCCAGTTATCTTCCCAGACAAGTCCGATACCAGTTTGCCAACCCCGGAGGGATGGAAGGCTTGGTGGGCTATGGGAGCGGGGATCGATTCCACGTGTGTGTCGCTGTAGCACCTCCAACCAATGCTCCACACGTGCCCCTACCTAGCCCTAAGCCGAGGTACTATATAGGTCGGTATTTACCTTGTTGTAGTGAGGGAATGGTGGGGCATTGAGTAATAGAAGCTATAATAATGGTAGTATAACTTGATACGTGGTACTTGAATGGGCCGTCCTCATTGGTTGTGCAGGCCTCAGCGCAATCTTGATTTTTAGGAGATTTGTTGGCTAAGCAATTGTGGTTCCCTGGTATCCCGAGATCAGCCTGGCCAGTCTGCTTTAGGTATTAATAAAATTAATAACACTAATACTATTCTATTATGAGAATAATATTAACGTCAGCTTAATCGTGAACAAAGAACAATAACACCTCGCGTTTGCTCAAAAAATACGAACAAAATCTATTATGAGAAATATGACAAAAGAGCATCAAGTAGACCAATACATATGTATAAAGATATGTATACATATAAACTGACTAATGGCATTTCCTTGAATTTCGTGCGGTTTTTCATTAGAAGAACGAAGCAAACCTTCACATTAACTCTAAACACTGGGATAAACAGCTTCACGAAATTCTCAACAGAGTGCTTGAAGGATCTTCCAAAACATAAGCGAAACGCAAAGAACATTGATAGATCTGAAATGGAAGACGAAGCAAATACATCGGAACCAAGGTGGCTGCTTTTCTAAGTAGGCGAGTCTATGACGTGTGGGTGACAAGTAGAGTTGTGTAGAGCCGTCGAGGATACATATCTGGAAATACCATCTACAACAAGAACGGGAACAACATGTGACACACGTTAATCAAATGTGTTTGCTCTCATCGACAACGGATAGTTTGAAGCATGTAAACGGCGCTCACCATAAATGGTGCTTTTTCTTTTCCAACATTTATTTTACCTGATTTTTTTTTCTGCTCGCTTTTTGTGCACGAGCTGTTGGCTGTTCGAAACACATAGCTTTTCGTGTGAGAAACGTCCATTGGTAAAGCAGTCATCTGCATAGTCTATTTATATGTCTACAGTAGAGTAACAGCTGAAGATCGGATACTGGTGCTTCTGCCTTAAACATAAATGCAATGGCAAGGCTTGGTACTGTTCGCTGTCCTACTGCCAATCCTCTTATCTGAGCGTAGTGCCTTTCGGACCATCTGAAGATTGAGTAGTTTGAGCATTCTATTAAGAGCGCCGTCAACTGCTGTAACGTGAGGCCATATATGTTTATTGGTACTTTATGTTCTATAAGGAGTTTGAGGATGGCTTCCATAGCGGAGTCATTGGGCACGCTTGAATAAAGTGTGGTAACGTCGAAAGACTCTATCATGTACGCGCTGTTGGGACATAGACGATCCATAAACCTCTGAGTATTCATAAGGTGAGCTGGAATGCTCTTTATTACCACTCCTCTCACCTCTCTCACATGAAAAAGGCGCTTGTAAGAAACATGTTTTGAATAGCCACCAGCTTGTGCACAGGATGAGAGCAGAAGGAAGAGTCCCGGAAACTGCTGGCGCAGAAAACAACAGCTTCCAGTGGCTACGCAACTGTAGCTTCGCTGGATAGGTGCAGAGGGAAGGCAAAAGCCAAACCATAACTCTAGCGACAGCAAAGTTCGGTTTATTCCACTCTTTATTTCGCAAGATATAAGGGCAGCTAAAAATCGTTGCTTAAAAACGTCCTGTCTGGAGAAATTGGTAACAGTGATTGTATTACATTCAAACACTATCGAACGCCAGCTATGTCGTAACTGTTTGTACGACCGTCTATGCATATTTAAAATCACCTAATAAGCCTTAATGTTAGAGCCCGTTATTGCATGAATTCCGGTACGGTGTACCTAATCTCTTGCAGTGCGTGGAAGGACGAACACATTAGCGAAACGAGTCAGCGAAACACTTTGCATCCGTATAAAAGAACAGCAAGGAGGTAAACTTAAACCAAATGCTCCACTAGGTACACATAAAACACAGATACATAACGGGAAGACTTTGAAGGAGAGGTCATGATCTCCGACGAGAGTGAAAACCAGGAATAAAGCTCTCGGTGTTGATCAATCTGTGATGGATGCACCATGCACCATGCCTTCGAATTTATGAAGCATCGCTTTCAGGTGATTGAATGCATATCGGTCCTTTACAATGACGCGCGGTGACCTACCGACGTATCGAGCCAGTGCTGCTATTCCTATCCTTCCAGACAAGTCTGGTACCAATTTACCAACCCTGGAGGTATGGAAGGCTTGGCGGGCCATGAGTGGTGATCAATTCTACGTGTGTGTTTCAGGACGCCTCCGAGCACTGCATCACACGCGCCTTTTCGAAAACACGAGCTCACAAAACTGTCGGGGCATTTTGGATTAATTCCAAGGATCCGGAAATGAATTGCAGAGAGGAATTCCTCATAATCACGCGTGATATTACGCAATATTTAAAGATGTTGTTTTGCTGAGAGAGGCACATCACGCTTCCATGGGCACTCTTTACGGTTGCTCTGTAAGTGGCATATTCGGTGGAAGACTCATAGAAAGCGGTGAGTGTGCGAAGAAGCTATTCTGTGTTGAATGTGATTCAAATCTTGGTTAGGCGTTTTTTTTTGTTTGGTTATGGAAGTATTTGCTTGGGTAGGTTACAGTCTACTTGACCTTTCCAGGCTCTCAAGAAGGCGAAATCCGTCGAAACGTCAACTTTTTCGTAATGAAGAATGAAGTAACACCCAGTGTTTGCTCAACAAGAATACAGAGAATTATTTGATCAAACCCGAGGTTAACAGCTGGTTTAGACTGTCTGTATTTTTGTTAGTTCCCATACAACAAACATTTCTGATGTAGGAAACGATCTTTTCGAACAAGATAAACATGCGACTCGAAGAAATCGTTTAAGAAGTTGTAAGGTTAAAATCAGTCAAACGGCTTGTACCTTAATGCGGTTAAGAAGAATTATGGAAAACTCCGAGGATATCGGATGAACTCCCGCAAAGGGTCCACTTATGCCGTCGTTGAAACGGGCAATTTTTCCGAAGTTTTCATGCTTTTTTTCATTTTTTTTAAAATTCTGGTACTCTGATTAAGTTGCACATGGGGTTTTTAACCATTAACAATATTTTTCTTTTTCTAATAAACAGCTTGACGTAGAACGCTTTCAAAAACTTGGAGGTGTTGCATTTGTATGCAACTTATTCAATAGAATATTTTTTATATCTCACACTCAAACCCAAGTCTAATTTTCAATTAAGTGGTTGTTACAATGTTAACTTTTTATTTATTGGCTATTATTATTTTTCATTGCAGCGTGCGATTTGAAATAAAACCGTAGTGACGTTGAGATATTTGCGAAACTTGGACACAAGGCCAGATCGAACCGCGTTTACTCTATGAGTGGTTCACGTATGACACACTGCACTACTGAAGCCCTTGCTTAGCCCTTTCTCAGGCAGTTTAAACCGTTGTTTTCCTATTTTCTGCTTTTGAGTTTGAAATTTTTAAAATATAAAAAAATAGTGTTCTTCTTTCTCCACTAATTAAAAATCACGGTCATACCTGGATACTTAAATGGCCCGTCTTCACTGGTTGTGAGAGTCCCAGCCTAATCCCCATTTTTCGGAGTTTTGGTGGTCTAGCCATTGTGGTTCCCTAGACTTCCGAGGCCATCCTGGCCAAAGTCTGTCCCAGGTCGCCACCATCACAGCCTGCCCTGGCCTTTGTGGATCAGAGGGTGATTTGCCACCATGTGACTATTTTCGTATTAGGACAGTGGTGAATCTTGGTGCTTAGTACTTTTCAATAATATCTTTAGCTTAATTAGATTTATACCTTTAATTAATATTCTAAAGATTAAAACTCAATAGCGATAACCAATGATTTTCAATACGATTAACCTGAAACGAGGTTGTTACAAAAACATTTATTCGGCTAACGTTTCGCCGTCTTCGTCTTCCTGAGAGCCGAATTGATTCCAGCCGATGATCTACAGGTGTTCATATTGGCAATGTGCGCCTTCTTTTTCGCATCGAGTAGGATCCACCGGAAGGAGCACCGCTGGAATGGAGAACTTCACTCGGAAGTGCGCTTTTATAAGGGTCGGACGTTGATCTATTATCTCCTCCAACATGATATAATCTCGGCAGAGGCAATTGGTCCTGTAGCGAAGGAGCCAAAACGTTGGCGGAATAAAAATACTTGTAGCAACCACAACTCGGCTCGATCATGTAGAAAATTACTTTTTTACTTAGAATCCGGTTGGCATCGTTGAGCGGTGGATCTAGCCAATTGTTCTAGAATATCCGGGAAAATCATAACAAGCTCTTTTTTGCAATAAGAGGTAGGACCTCAGATATTGATAATTGCTGATTTCATAAATATTGCCATAAGTTTCTTAGTATACTATCAAGCAATATTCCTTATAGCTTTTTATCCAAGAAACTGCAATTCATGTGCCATTCGCTACCAGCCCTTAAATAAATCCAATCGATGCTAGCTTAATGCACCAGGTGTGCAAATTTTACTTGGTTAACACTGTAAATAAGCAATTTTAACTTGTTATTTACTGCCAACTTTTTTTTAATGGCAAGGTTTATTGTTAAAAATTACTTCAATGTTGCTGAGACATTTGCAAAACTCCGGACCGTAGGGAGCTAATGCGTTCACCACCACACCATGCGGTCCTTCGCTTCACCTATCTCTCAGCTCATTGCCGATTTGGTGGTGAACGCCTTAGCCCTGGAAAGGGTAATAGCGCGTTCGTACCCCACCACCTACGGTCCGGAGTTTTGCAAATGTCTCAGCATCATGAAAGTTATATTTCACTGTAAATGAAATTTTTTGATTTTGAGTTAAAAATTAGAAAAAATGTTGTTCCAGAAAACACTTCAGATGTACTGCGCTACTGTAAATGAATGGTCCCCCACTAACCATCAAAATACGTTGGCGCTTCCAATTTTTTCCACAATGTTCTTTACAAAAAAACTTTCGGTGATGTTACTGTTATAAGAAAACTAGTTGGATTAGTCTGGTTCCATTCACTCATTGCGTTGACGAAGAATAGACAATAACCGTTTAAGAGAGAGAGAGGGAGTTATTGATTTGATTGATCGAATCTGCTCACAAGTTGTCCTTTGGTGATTCCAGATATAGTGCTTCTTGCCTTCTTCAAGTAGCATGGGTAAATTGATAATTTGTTTTTTTTCGTCTTAAGAAATTGTACCGGCTCATTTGCAAAGTTCACTAGACTTCAGAAAGAAATAAGCCTCAAGCCGTTGTGGTAAACGAGCTAGGATAAATTGGCACTATGACGGCTGAGCTGCAGTTGCGTCTTAGAGTGATTAATCGAAGCAATTTGGTTCAAAATTTCCGTCACAATCCAGCTCCACGACCACAGAAAAATGGCTGTGGCTATTGCTCATAAGATTTGTGTAAAATTACTTATTCAAATTTGCCACTTCGGTCCGAACACTCTAGCCTTGATTCTTAGGATCCACACTGATTCAGCAATACTGGTATGGACAGAGATATAAAATGTGTTATGGTCGGAAAGAGTATGGCAAATGGAGATCCAGCAATACATGGTTGTGTTAGTGCAGGATACCTTGGTTCTAGAAAAGTGCTTAAAAAGCGAGACTGTTTAGCTTTGCCTGATTCTTGCACCATAAATATCCGATAGCAGCATCCAAGCTACATGTGATACTGTATCAGTTCCGTGTGCTTACTCACTACCAAAAGCGAAAAAATAAAGTGCTTTTAAAAGAAATCCATTTAACACGAGAAAGTTATTTCAGAAACGTATAACTTGGAAAGTTGGTGTTCATGGCTAGAAATTCATTTCAAGATGAATCGCAATGTGACATTTATGCCGGCTTCATATGAATTTTGGCTTCGTGTAAGCGCAATCAGCTGGAGCACAACGCTGCCGCCGACAAAAACAACGAAAGTTATGGGGCAAAACAACCAGACGAAAAAGCCTAGATTGTCCAAGTACTAGATTTAGTGCTGAGTTCGGAAAAATCTGAACAGGCAGTGTTATTCATAAACGGATTATAAGTCTTACTTACTTGATACTCGAACAGCCCGCCCTAACTGGTTGTGCGGGTCCTAGCATAATCACCATTTTTCGAAAATTTGCTGGTTCAGCCATTGTGATTCTCTGGAATGCCGAGGTCACCCTGGGTCAAAATCTGCCCCAGGTCTTTATAACCATAAGCAGTCGGAGTCTTTGTGGATCAGAGGGAGATTTGCCACCATGCGACTTTGATATCAGGACGGTAGTAGATCCTGGCATTGGTTTACTCTTAGCTAGGCTTCCTGGTGGAAACCGCGAACTCCTTCCCAGCTTAGGAGAGCATGCCGGGAGACGAATCCCACCGCTGTACATCGGACCAAAACACTCGGTAACACTTCCTAACCACGATGAGGCGGTAAACCGTTGGGATGGGTTATAAGTCATTTATTTAAAATTCCAAGCAGACTCTAATGGATCCACCAAGCGTATTCCTGAATATGATAGGTAAAATGTACTCGTGAAAAACGGCTTATAATAAAGAGAGTGAACTTATCAGTATGGTGAACGTTTACCATAGAAAAGGCACTCACTCGCTTTTTTCTCTCATTTGTGCTTCCATCTACTTTTAAGTACAATATTTTCCTAGCTAAGAAATTCATAGAAGAATTTCTGAGACGAGGTTCGCCGTAAATGGGTTATAAGTCATTTATTCAAAAAAGTGATATAAGCGAACAACATGATGCATCGGAGGAAGAAATCACACTAAAAGAAAACGCCTGTGACTAGAGTTTAGCACAAGTACAAAGTTATCAATGCAAAGATTGTTAAAAGGTAGGAAGCCACTGATGAGTCATTGCACTTCGGGACCGGTGTTCCGCATAACTAAAAAATACCGTGTTTCGACTGATACAGCAGTAACCGTTAGAATCAATAAATGACAGTCAACAAATAAGGGAAAAGTGTGTGAAAATCGTCTTGCAATTGTTCATAGCTTTTTTATAACGATATCTTTTAGCATATCGCATTAATAGCCACGCTCATCAACTGAACACCCGTGTTGACGGAGTTACGAAGTAGAATTTGAATTAATCTTTTGTCATCAGTTGAACTTATTGGGCCTGGATGAATAGAAGAGAGAAATTGGAAGAAAGATGAGCAGATAGGGATGAAAATGAGAAGAATGATTTCTGAAGAAACAGAATAGTTATTCCCATGACCGACTTTCTGTTAACCTCGGCATTAATTGATAATTCAATGTTTTTCATCAATAAGCAGACACGAGGTTGTTAATATAGAATTTATTAGAACACAATTGCTGACGTTTCGGCGGTTTCGCCTTCTTCAGAGCCTGGAAAGGTCAAATTGATCAAATTGGTCAAATTGAGTAGATCGCATCTCAATTTGACCTTTCCAGGCTCTGAAGAAGGCGAAACCGCCGAAACGTCAGCAATTGTGTTCTAATAAATTCTATATTAACAACCTCGTGTCTGCTTATTGATGAAAAACATAGAATAGTTATTATTATCATTATTGTTATTATTGCTGCTATTATCATTATTACTGTTATTATATTATTATGTCAAAAGCGCGTGCGGCACAGTGGTCGAAGATGCTTTGCAACACACACGTGTAACCGATTCTCGCCCCATGCCCCACCAAGCCTTCCATCCCTCCGAGGTCTGCAGATTTGTACCAGACCTGTCTAGTAAGATAACAGCACTGGCTCGATACATCGGTGGGCCACCGCGAGTCATTTTGAAGGCCAGATATGCGTTCAATCACCTCCAAACGATGATTAATAAAGCCGAATGCATGGCGCATCCCTCAGGAATTGATCAACGCTGAGCGCTTTATCTTTAGCTGCATGAGGTGTATTGGCACACAATTTTGTGTTCTTGTAGGAAAAATTTCGACAGAAGCGTAGATTTCACTTGTTAAGTCTATTGAACAGTAAAATCCCTAACAAAAGTTAACTGCAAATCGCTTGTCTATTATTCCCCTATATCTTCGCCATTTTCTAAACTACTATTCAAACCCACTCAAGTATGTTACCTCGGTTTACTATGATCTATTTTGATCACGTACTATTCAAGCTAGAAGAAAATGTACTAACCTCGAGAAATATTAAAACTGAAAAGTATAGTGGATTTCTATTATTTTCATTTTTCGCACTATAAATGTTTCAAACGTAAAGTAACGTACCGCTTGCTGCTCATTATAATTGATCACCAACGTGTCACTGTGCAACGTTGCCATTTTCTTAACAGAACACGGTAGTTCGCAGCCTGCGATGGTGAGCGGATACGGTGGTTTTAAGGTGTCATTGCGGAATAAAAACTGAAACACGACATTTTTGTGGTAGTCTACAATTTAGAAATAAGCCATTTTTTCCAACCATTCTTGGCAATATAATACCTATGCTGGCTTGCAGGCTTTCACCTTGGCATATGGGGTGACAGCGTTTTCAAACGAATTTGCTAAAATGCTTCTCATTCTAAGTGATCTTGTTTGATAATGAAATTCCAACTGTACAGTGTACTTTGGCACTAAGGAATGTTCGCATTCAAGATGAGAGGATAAGCCATTAGGAAGAAGAATCAATCAAATAACCGATCAACGAGACTTACCGTACTTTAGCTATAATGCAGCTAAAAGAAAAGGAAGATTTATAAAAAAGGAAACTGTTAAAATTCAGCAGCTTTAAGAGAATTCGAGTGAACCTGCTATTTTTGGTATTGGTGTTCTTCGCATTTCGAATTGCTCACCTCAATTTCATAATTGCTTGCATTCTCGTAGATTTCCATGATGAACGAAGAGGCATATGGTACTGGCTGATCATTTGCGACCCCGAGGGCGTACATCAAACTGAGAAGGGTGCCGTCATGCTGTTAATATCGTATTATTTATTTCACCAGAAATGACCGGCAGTGCTAGCTTTGCGCTGTTACTTTGCACCGCGAACTTTCGCTATGGTAGTTTTTCAAAAGTATGTGTTTTTAACAACAGTGGGAAAACAAATGCGTTTCATAAGGCTCACCGACGAATAAAGAAGCATTTTTTTTGGATTCTTCATTGTACCGTTAGCAACTCGTTCGGCATTCAATAACCAGTTATATAGCACATGACCGCCCATCACCTAAATATTCGATGGAAACTTCAAAGGACACTATCTATCATTTCGAATATTACAAACTAGTGCTAGCCATAATATCGGTTTCCATTAATATTCAAGCAATATCGTTGTATAAGGCGTTTATTTTGATTACTTCCGTGATCTTCTAGCATAGCTCAATTAAACGATCTGCGGCTACTACATTCAAATCTTCTTTTCTATCGGATCTCTCTTGTTCTTAAACTGTATTGTGCAATAACGAAGAAGCTACGTGATGTTCAACACTAGCAGGTATCCTAAAAATCACTGATAATCAATACTTTGGCTTTCGTAGGCGAGTTGAATTTGGTGCTCCTTTGTATCTGACGCAATTCGCTGATGATGTCCAGTGTGTTGCGGTCGTTGTACTGTGGCCAATGCTTGAAGACCCATTGTGGTTGTTTTGCCACCATATTATGAACGAGCTGCAATAAAGTTAGAAATATTGTCTTTTATCTCTCTTCGGAACGTTTTTAACTTGAAGCCTCGAAACGAGGATCGGGTCCAATCAAACTCGAATTCCGCCTTGAAATTCGCATTGAAGCAAACTTCGAGTATTTTTGAAAATAGGAGCAAAAATTTGGAACCATGTGAATAGTTCTGAATAATTTACGAGATCCTCAAAGTTCCACTTAGCATACTGTCATTGTGAATACAGAAACTCATCTTTAATTCCAATGAACTTTACCAAAACGATTTTCCATAGCCAACGTTACATGATTTGGTCATGGTTTTCAAAGAGACTTGAATAATCGCTTTTATTTCAGGCAACAATTGAGCAATTATACCAGAGCGCGCTACTATAATAATCTTTTCAAACTGCCTCTTCACCAGCGTTACTCTTCAAAAGTGTATTGGGTTTAATGTGCGAACGTTGCGCAGATGAATTCCAATCGTCAGCCACATTGGTCTTTGACTCACCTCTCTTCTCACGTCGTATATTTGACTAACGTAGCGATAGGAAAAGTTAGCGATTCCAGTTTGTTCAGCGAGTAACTTGAACATTTCTCCGTATTGGCCCTCATAATACTTGGCTTGTTTTTCGTAATCTTCATCCACCAATTTGTCAATGTTTTTGCATGAAATAGACGTTGGCTTCAGTAGCTGTAAGAAAGAGCTTGTAAAAAGTGTTTTCATTGAAAAAATAAAAGGTGAGTGAAAATTTGACATTTTAGTTCGTATTTGATACTTCGTGTGTAAGACAATTGTAACAGTGTAACCCTGTCAATATGGCGCATCGTTCGTTATCATAGTTCGGATCGTTCATCTTGGGACTGTTGACTACATGTAAACAGCTGTCTATGAATTTAACTACGGAACAAACAAAACAAATTAAAATTAAAAATAACTTGCTGCAGAACGTTCAGTGAAATGCGATCTGAAATCGAGTTTATCTGGACAGCGAAAGCTTAACTTTTATTTGCTGCTTACTCTTTTTTTTCACGGTACGGTGCAATGTGAAATACAACCCTAAGGCTGTAGTTGAAATCACCATAACTTTTTATTTGCGGTCAATGACAATTTTTTACGGTCGGGTATGTGATACAACCACAATGATGTTGAGATATCTACAAAACTTCGGACCGCAGGTGTCTGCGGTGGGTAACGAACCCGCTGTTAGCTTTCCCAGCAGCTAACGCGCTCACCATCACACCATTCTGTCCTTCGTCTGTCCTGTCTCTCAGCTAGTTCTATCGAATTCATGGCATGGATAATAGATAATAGGATAATAGAAAACTAGCCGAAAGACAGGCGAAACGAAGGAGCCGTATGGTGTTGTGGTGAATGCGCTAGCCCCGGAAAGGGTAATAGCGCGTTCGTTTCCCACAGCATAGACCCGCGGTCCGGCGTTTTGCAAATATCGCACTATTGTGGTTGTTTCACACGTAATACTCTGCTATGAAAAATTATAATAGGCAGCAAATAAAAAGTTAACATTGTGATTCCGACTGTGGCTTCAGCTTAACTGAGTTTAATGCAGATTTCTGCTCTCTAGATCATTTTCGTTGACGAGTGATTGCTGATAGTAGTAACAGAATAATACTTCATGAGTTGCATCCTTCTCCTTTAGTATAGTAAAATTTGCTATAATTTCTGTACTTGCTAAAATGTTTCCCAAAATTGAAACTGAACTTCAACCGTATGTCTTGCTTAACACACGAGTTAGAATGGTTTTCTTTCAAGCGGTCCTTCAATTTAACAGAGAGCTCGAACTTAATCTGAAAGAAGCGACACTGGTGAGAGGTAATCTCTTCTTGCGTAAGCAGTACGGTACCCAGAAAATCTTTCTTGTTACTTTGATAGGCCAGAATTTAAATATGAGTGCCCGATGCCATAGAGTTTTCGATTGATTTTTACCATGATATGAAGGTTAGAAATCCTCCAATATTGGAAACTTGTCTGTATAAAATAAATTTAGAATGATACAAAAATAGGTATTATGATTGGATAGTGCTTAGAATCTGTTTCTTAAAAAAAACTTTGTCGATCAATCTGTGCGCATTATTTAATTATCACATTGTAACATGTTCTCTTCTGTCAACAATTTACTGGTTCATCGTGACTGAAAGCGTTGCTCGGGGTCAAGTTGAAATTGTAACTTCAAGCGGTTACCCCGCTATAGAGCCAGAAATGATACGCCCGATAGCATTTTCCGCAAAAAAAGATTTCAGTTTTTAGAATGAGAGGTGTGGTATCGATATCGCATACCAATCCAATTGACGAACAGCTCTGATGCGCAGCCAGGTCGATTGCTGGTTTCACTGACGTTTGCTTTAGTTACTCGTGCAACAATACTTACTAGATGAACAGATACGGAAATAGGCGTTACATGATTACAGATAATTCTATTGTGGGCTAGTAATAGCAGGAATAGTGAGCAAATTCCACGATGCATGATCGAATAAAGAGATATATGTGCAAATGAAGGATTTCTCGTGGCAATTTGATACATGAATTCTTCGATTGATTAACACACTTATTGTTACTACTTACCAGATCTGGTTCTCCAGGTGATGTTGCATGAACCGGTATAGGTTGCCAATGATTTCCTCTCTGCCACTGAAAGCTGCCGCTCGCTGGATAGAATCCAGCTAGGAATGCCTGTGCTGAGGTAAGCGCGCGATCCGAATCTGATGAACGAATGTACACCTATAAATCAACTACATCCGTATCAAAGTGTAAGACAAGTTCTATGCCTCGTTCATATACAAAAGTTTTCGTCTGGGTAGAGTGTATTGAAAGAGTAAACTCTATTTATATGAACAATTCTTTCTACTTCTCTTTAGCAAACACGAGGTGCTATTTTATTTCTTTATTTATGTACAAGCCGAAGTTTCGGCGGATTTCGCCTTCCTTAGAGCCTGGAAAGGTCAAGTTGACAGCAACCTATTCGGCCAAACACCTCCATAACCAACCACACTTATCTTAAAATGTTTATAGCATAAATTTCTATTTATATGGTTCATTTTCAGCACCTAAAAGTAGGTAGCTCACAAGAAACTTGAAAATTCACTTGAATCAAATTTTCTGATTTTATTGAGTAAAGGACCTGAAGGAAAAGCAGCTCAGCAGAAACGGATGTGTAGAACGTAACAATTCAAACTAGATCATCGTTACAAGAAAGAAAATAATTAGTAATGATCTTGGAATTCAGTTCGTTTAAAATTAAAGCTTTCGAGCGCCTAACTTTTGATATCATTTCATCAAAAGAGTCTAAGCTCATTTCATTTAAAATTTTTTTTTAAAAATTTTCTTCCAAGCTTTTCACCAGAAACAGCCAAACGACGTATTTATTACAATCGTCACTTGGTTTTAATCTATTGATTTGTTTATAGTAAATGGTTTCTTAAAACAATACCTCGCTTGGAACGAAGTGAGACGAGATGAAGAAACCATATCTCATTCGAAAATAGATGCCAAGCTCGTTCATTTGTTTCATACCTATCTAAAATTCGTCGAATTTATAAACGTTTCAACAGCCGTGCTGAATTCCAGCCGATAACAGTTGAGCAGTTGTGAATATAGTGTGGTTAACTAAACCTTTCATGTGTATTTTTAAGTACTTCAAACCGTGACTAAGTAATAATAAGGCGTAATAATGCTCGCTATCTAAAAAACTAGATGGCTCTATCCGTCCAGCAAAAGCATGTAGGAACCCTAGCCCTAAAAAGATCATGTTTTCATGAAAAATCATACTACTTACACAATTATGCAAGCTACCAGTACATTATCTAAGGTCTTGAGACTATTTTGAAAAATCCAGGACTTAGACGCACGTTTGAGAGTGAAATAATGAGAGAAAGGTATCTCACATTCGTAAGTTGCGCCCATCCTCGTTGCCAAGCGGTTTCATTATAAGGATCATTTGGATACGGTAACGAAAGCGGTGCACGATCACCATGTCTCCATATCGCCTGTACGAACACCAGATTACGGTCTGCTAAGCTATGTGGCAGTTGTCCGATTAAGGATACTACTTGTATCAGCACTGAAGTAAGTAGGCCGGCTATCATGCTGTAACAGAAAGTAATATTTTAAACGAAATGACGGAGAAGTAAGCTTGAGAAAAAAAATCCACGAGCAGATAAGGTTGGAGAATCGTAATGCAGTGTGATGTGTAAAAGTAATGCGGTGAAAGGATGGAACAGAGATAAATACGGATTATCAAAAATTTGCTTTGATGATGCTACACTCCCACAAATTCGAAGGGTGATGTGAAGGAATATTTTTTTTTATAAAAAAACTTTTTTATACGCTTCGTTTTTCACATCTACTGTACAGAACTCAGCGCTTCTCGCCTTTGATTCGTTTCCTCGGCTCCATCATCCACGAAGGTTTTCCAACTTTTTATGGGTGGCATCGGTTGAGGCTTGAGGATTTTCCTTTTATCACATGTGTCGTTAAATGTTGATCGACTTAATTCTCACTGGAGTCCTGAGATGACCGCGCTGGAGCGTTCCCACTTGAATTGCAGACGGTGAGCCATCTCCGGACAAGTCCATTACCGATTTCCTGACCTCGGAGAAATGGCAAGCTTGGTAAGCACGGAACGAGATTGAACCAGCACCATGCTAATGATGCTCGACATCACTACCACTGCACATCTCGCCACCTCTGAAGAAATATTAGAATAAAAATATGGAATACAAATGACGAAAACACACGGAGACTGAAACTACTGGCAGAAATCCTTCCAACAATGCAGCAAGGAATGAACGTTAGCAATTTAAACATGCAAGATAATATGAATATGTTCACAGAGAGTACTCAGTAAGTTCTAAAGGATTTTGGTTCTAGTGTTATAAAAGTGTTATACTCCACTGCAATGTTGTACCATTATTAATTTGGTTCAAAAGCGAACTCCATTTGAAGCAAACTACTCATACTCAAGAACAAGCACGAATGAAAAGAGATGCCAATGGCTCAGAATGAAACCTTTGAGTAGAAATCCAAAAATTTCCACAAACCGTTAGGTCAACATACAAGACTCGAAAGGAAGTTAGTAACATGACCTCATTGAACAAGCAATTCCAGCAAACTATAAAAGGCAAAGCAAAGAAACTATAAAAATATCGATCGAATGAATAGTGCTTGGTTTCCTCACTTTCTTAAGCATCAGACTTATTATGGAGCGCGTGTAGCGCCGTGGTCAAAGGCGCCATGCAATACGCATGGAACCGATCCCTGTGTCTCGCGCTCCTCAGGTGGGCCTTACTTTCCAGCGGGGTTGGCAAATTGAAAGCAGACTTCTCTGAGAGGATAGTATCACTGGTTCGATACATGGGCAGGGTACGGCGAGTTGCTGTACAGGCGAGATATGCATTCAATCGCTTCTAACGATGCTTAATGAAATTTAATGCGTGGAGTTTCTCTCAAGGATTGATGAACGCCGATAGCTCTTTTGCTTTTTATCAGACTTAGTAGTTGAAATTCAGTAATAAATTTCTACCTTCAGATTTGTAATTTGATAAATATGGAATAAAAGTGAAAGAATGTATTGGATCAGTCTCCATATTCTTAGACCTTGATCTATGAAAGAGACCTTGGCAAAGAAAGTCTTAAGTGGTTTGTGGAAGACACGGTTACATATTAAAAATCCAACGGTGCCACTCTATGGTATCAAAGACTCACTAATGCCTCTCGCGATGGCTATGGCAGATGTGTTCTTAGGGTTACAACAGGAGTATATCAACCAGCAAGGGACCTCCAGCCACGATATTCGAAAATTCCATCCGAATACTCAGTTAAGAGTAAACTAGCGCCCTATCCTGGCCACAACATTTTTGCTAGCTGACAAGTGGGTAACAAGTTCAGAAAGCACTGCTATGGCTCTAGGAAAAAAACCCTTGTCCAGTTGGAAAATTATCATTAAATAAGAACTAATCTGGAATCCGCACGATTCTTAGTGGTTTCTGAAAACGAGTAATGCAAGTTCGACTGTTTAAGAAACGACAAAGAAAAGGTGGTTTTAAGATAGCCTTATTTATTTGATGATACTTTTCTGAAACCGTGTTTACCCTTCCAGTGATGTTTTGAATCATGAATTTCAAGTCGGTTTGTCGAAGTCGCATGGATATCTCCAACAGAGATTTGGGTAAACAAATGGATTCAAGAGATGAGTTTCTTGTTCCCGTAGCCAGATGTGGCTTCTTGCACAGATTAAAATATTCGTGTATAAGCTTGTAGATATATATATATATCTTTACACGAACATACATTGTAGACAAATATGCAGATATGCAGATTACATGCTGCTAGTTGACTCAGGGAGAAATCTGAAATCGAGCGGGTTTGTTAAGCGCCAGCCCTAAAAAGCAGGACCTACTTCATGCACAAGATAGCATGACAAGCATGGCTGCTACTCATAACTAAAATTAGATTCATGGCAAACCTTGACGATCCACCTAATTTTCCCTGGTAAAACAGTAGTAAAAAATAAACGTAATAGTGATGTCATGCCCTCAGTGATTGTCGAACGGCAGATAGAAGTTTGTCACAGTTCGAGTCATTGAAGTTTGGTGAGTATAGAGTTGAAATCTACGGTCACAATATTGTAATGAAAAATCTCATCTTTTATGGAAACAAAAAACAGTCGGTTTTAGAAAGGAATTTCGAAGCAATGTTGTTTCCATGAGGAATAGAACCAGAAAACCAAGTTAAGGAAAAGAAAGAAAAAAATGAGGGAGAAACCTGAATGGACAGCTTTCTATTGTTAGAAAAGTGTGGAAGAAAGCCAAATGGACAGCGTTCTACTTTTTAGCCAGATTAAGTCGAACAAGAAGTACCAAGAACGTTGCAAGAGACCAAGGAAACGTAACCAACGGGACGCGGTAATATGCGGACAGAACAAGGGATTTTCGATGTAGATCTTCTATAATCTAGTAAGAGAGTATGAAATATGTTCCAGGAAACGTCCTAAGGACTGAATAATGTGTACTAACCGAGCGTTGTTGTTCTGATTTGAAAATCTATCAGATTATTTCATCAAATACCACCACAGTATTTGCTACGATGATTCATAATAACGGTCATGACGTTGATATCTCAGGCATTTGAAAGTCGCAGACATCTGTTATTCGCTTTTTGGTAGTAACTAGTATTATCGGCTATTCTGCCGTTACAGTTTATGATGCAAGTGGAAAGAATCCGTAAGCAGGTTAGGCTCTATGTGCAAAAGATCTTGCTTATATTCATAATCAGTTTCTCGGCTTTCCCAAAAATAAAGATGTGAAACTTCCTTGTTGAAAGGAATTCATAACCTTCTTAAATATATTTCCCAGCCAAACGACTGCAGGTTATTAATTGAAACAATGTGAAGCATTAAAGTAAACATATTCGCAGATACATCCAACAATGAGACTCATAAACCCTAGTGGTTAGATGTGCCCTCCAATGCAAATACGGCTGTTAGACAGACTAGGAGTTCTGAATAAACAAGGTTTCCTTTGCTCCGGTGTACGAAAAATTCGTACATGTCTGAGAAGCATTGGCTTAATACATCGGCAAATGACCTATTGTCATTGTTTAAGCTAGATATGCATTCACCCATCTCTAGGAATCTTAGTGAAGTTAAATGCATCTCCAATGAGATCAATCAACTACGAAAAATCTATTTGTTAATTCTTTCTACTTCTGTTCAGCAAACGCGAGGTGTTACTTTATTTCTTTATTTACGTACAAGCTGACGTTTCGGCGGGTTTCGCCTTCCTCAGAGCCTGGAAAGGTCAAGTTGACTTGAAGTAGAAAGAATTATTCAATCAATGCCGAGGTTAATAGAAAGTCGGACTTGGGAGTTACTATTTGTTAATGTTTGTCTGTATTCAAAAATTAATCTCTTGAATTCACACGTGTAAGAATTCATATCGTCTCTGTCCCTAAGTGTTATTGCATGGTTATTATAGGATCGCGTATAGTCCCATTTATAAAGAAATAGGAACTGAGTGGAAAGTCACTAAAGCTGAAATTCTTTGTATCGATAGTAGTGATTTAGTCTAAAGGAAGTAATAATACGCCGCATCACTAAGATCTTTATGAGTCACAGATTTCGAAATTCGATGCTGATAATGTTTCATAGAAGAAAGCTAAAGTAGCAAGATGATAGACCACATGAAGAAACAACTTTTACATAAAAACAGCACAAGATCCTTCAATTTGAATGGAGCAGCTCAAACAAAGTCATGTGTACCGTGAATGCTTAGGATACACGATGAGCGAGAAAAAAAAACGTTGTTACGGCAGTGAGACAAATTGAACGGATTCCGAGACTCTGTCTTCACGTTTTTTTTCTTGCAGACTTTTCATTTCAGACAGAAAACGAAGGAATGGTCGGCTTTTCAACCGTTTACCCCAGTAGATTAACACATTTTCTTCAAAAGTTTACAAAAACCCAATAAACTATTTCTTAACACTAGAAATCCACTCTTTCAAATCATATCCAGTATGTCACCATTATGTAAAAAAGGTAACGGTAGCCTTAAGATTTCCAGCCAGGTACACAAATGCACCTGCCATCAGCAATCATCCGTCAAGTCGAATAACCTGGTGAGCGCTAATAGGCATTGGACCGAGTTAAGCTGAAGATGCAGTCAAATTCCAAATATCTTAACTCTAATTTATTGTGTTCGTATTTTTTTGAGCAAACGCGAGGTGTTATTGTTCTTTGTTCACGATTAAGCTGACTTTTCGGCGAATTTCGCCTTCTTCAGAGCCGCTTTCTATGAGGTCTCCACTAAGTATGTAACTAACTTATTGTCTATTCTTTTTCACAGCAGTTCATGGTAGTTCATTTCCGATAGCTCATTATTGTGGAAGAGAAGTAGCTGTAGTGTTGAGACCACCGGAATCGCTAATATTGCTAAATCGTCTTTTAGAATCATTTCGGGCAATTCACTACTGTAGTGGAGAAGATATAGAGGCTTAGAGATAGTCAAAAGCACAAGTACTACTAGGTTATTCTTAAGAACGATTTACGATAACTGACTACCGTGGAGTAAAGGTTACAGCGATGTAGAGATCGTAAAAAACACGAATATTATTAGATAGTCCACGGAATGACTCCTTTTACTTCTCCACCGTAGACGAACCCTTAAAATGTTATCGAAATACTCAGAAACACGATAGTCGTTACAAATTGTAACGATTTTTCGTGCACATTTCTGGTGTTTTCCATGTTTTCGTAAAGCAAACACAAGGCATGGAAAAAACAACATCACCACCATCGCTGATTTTTCGCACGCTTTTCTGCATCGCTCGTTATTCGTAAGCTTATTACTTCCACAGATATCCTTTTATGTGCAGGCATATTGCAACTTCTATTTGTCTTCTCAGTAAAATGTGACAATAACAACCAGCTTCTTGCTGCTTCACAACGGTTCTCTTTGAGTTTAAACTACCTAAGTAATGCCCTCGATGGGAGTTTCTACAAATCCACTTTATTCTGTCACCGCACCTGTTATTCTGTTATTCTGTACTATGACCGAGACCATAAGACGTCCGCCGCTGAATTTCACCACCTCAGCTTCTCATTTTCTGGTTTCAGATTCGACTCAACACAAGTGATTCATCAGCAATAATTCTATATCGTTGCTACATAGTTTTACACATGTAGTGTTTTTAACGTTTTTCAGCAATGTTTCGTTAGACTAACATATTTTTTGTCTCCTTTCTCTCCAAATATTCCGTGTTATGCCGTATAATTTCTTTCTCTCATAACAAGTGAAAAAATAGATCCAACTTTTCCGTAAACATAAAAGGATTAATAAAGGACAAAGCTCTCGGCGTTGATCATTCCCTGAGGGATGCCCCATGCATTCGACTTCATTAAGCATCGTTTGGAGGTGATTGAATGCATATCTGGCCTTTAAAATGACCCACGGTAGCGTAACGAGCCAGTGCTGCTATCCTTCCAGAAAACCTTGGCACCAAATTGCCCGGAGGGATGGAAGGCTTGGTGAGCCATGGGCGCAGGATCGATTCCACGTGTGTGTTGCAGGTCGCCTCCGACCATTGCGCCATACGCGCTCTTTCCGTGAAGATAGGTAAGGTAAAACCATATATTGGCAAAAGACAATCTTTAAGCCACTGTTCAAACTCAACCAACCAAGATGTTGCTCTTTTTTACATGAAGCCTTCTCGTCGTCACTCATACATATTAGTTGAAAAAAAAGCTACTTTCTTACTTACTTGGATACTTGCACGGCCCCTACACACGACTAATGATGCGAACTCCAGCACATCTTCCATTCGTTTTTTTTGCATCGCAGTTATCGTGCATGATGGTAGTTTGGTTCAAGTATGGCAAGCTGGAACGAGTCTCAATTCGTGATCTGTAAAACTGCAGTTTCGAATACAGCTGGTTGACTTCCTCCCACGTCTGCTCGACGTGTAGCTGATTGTCCTTGGGACAACTGCATCCTTGTAGAGTTCAGTCTACATTTATAGTCACAAACAGTTTCGTCCACCTGTCGTCTCCTCTTCTCATTCTATGACTATGTTCGCTATCGATGTGTATTCATTGCGGCTCGAAGATAAGATAGATTAGAATAGAACAAGGATTGAGGCTTAGCATTTTGGCAAGGTACTGTGTGTGCCGGTCATACTTCAGATCACATCGTTCAAGTGTTCTTTGAGCCTGTGAGCAGCGCATAGTATTCTTTACGTGGCTGGAGTATCAGCCCACGTCACTGCAGCATAAGAGAGCGCTGGGAGGACCGTTGAATCGAAAAGGTAAACGTGAGTTTACGAGTTTTTCAATTTGTCTTTAGCTTCCTTGAGAGGCTTGTTTTTTTCATGCTTCACTCCAATTTTCTCTACCCAGAATAGTTTTGGATTGAAACGAAATACTAATTCGTAAATGTAGGACAAAATCTTTCCCTAGTTGTGATACAACAGTTTACAAGTCATGAAATTCTCTTCTAGAAAAAGCGAAGTAAGAAAATTTCGGAAAACAGAATTTATCATTTCCACACTAGCTGAATACAAAGCAATTCTATTAAACCCTTCAGCATAAAAGAGTCGATGAGAGGTTATGGAGATTCAAAGGAATAGGTAGTGTCATCGAATACATCGCAGATATTAAAGAAACAAAGGACGAGAAAAAAAGGGTAGAGAGATATAATATAAAGAGCAATAAGATGAAACTGTAAATATAGGGTACAATATATCACTTAATAAAAAGAGTTGTGACACTGCATGGAATTCGTTAAATAGAATGAGGAAGGTTGTTGATGCTCTCAATGAACATCGGTAAAATTGAGACGATAACTTTCCACACTACTCACTGCACTTCCATGCTGTTATTCGCTCCAATTCCGTGTTTACATTTGGTGTTATCGATGAAATTCTTGTGATCAAACGGAAACAATCCTTAAACTTTACCTAACCACTTATGTGCCTCGTACACTTCGCAAACTGAGCCGTTTTCCTTCGGCAAGATTTAACTTCAAGGTTGAGCAAAAAGGAACACACAGAGGGCTTAAAAGAGTATGGCGGATGTCTTGAATAGGACAAAAACAGTCGGATCATTGCTTACGCTATCCGATCTAAGTTCTTCTGCTTCGGAAGATGCACAGAAGACCTGAGCACTATGTGGGCACCACGGAAGGTCACTGCACTATCTAATACTCTATCGAAAGTGTGATGTTATGAAGTATCGCGTATCACAGAAGTGAGAGAGTGAATCTGAAACGTGAACTTTTGTCGACAATCAATGAATGAAAATGCTGCTGTAGGAGTTAATTGTTGGTTATGACACGAATTGAATAATTAGATAGTGCTTAAAATAATTAGTTGGAACATCGTTCCTAAGTTTCAACCGTAACGCTCGATTCTCTTGGTGGGCTGCCTCCTATTACCGTTCCGATTTCGAAGGGTTGAGTTGTTTGGAAGAAATCTGATGCCATTCTGTGAGGTAGTATTGGTTTGCGATTAGCTCGTCTGTGTTGCGATGTTGGCTAACTGAGATCTAGAATAATTCACAGGTGTTTGTCTTGGAGGCTGTCTCCGTTCTTGAGAAAACTGGGTAGGTTGAATTATATCGTCGACATGATGCGATAGATTTAAAAATATAGTTATCTGCTTAACCAACGACGTCAAAATTCGAAAAATTATTGAACTGTTTTGTTAGAGAAAATTGTTTTGCAATGAAAGGCTAGTAACTCTTTCCAGTTGCTCGCCAGCAGAATGTGGGTTTTTGTGCACTGCTTGTCTTCAGGACATGTACCTTAAGCGAGGGCAAATAAGCTCACGCCTTATTAATAATAGTGGTAGACAAGTACAGAACACGATAAACAAACATTGAAAGGATGTACCTTAGATGGTTCATAGGCGGTTAGATTGTACGTGAGAGCTAAAAACATATGTATACGTGCGAAACATAACATATGTAGGAAAAATACTGCTGCAATTTTTCTAAAGGGATCAACAAGAACTTTTATTTGGTAGAAAACATTGTCTACATTTTGCCGTGTATATTAATGTATTTTGAATCAGCTGGGCTGCATACATGAAGCGTTTTAACAGCAAACAGTAGACAAATTAAAAAGACAAAATAAAATAAACAAAGTAGACGTTAGCAACTAGTTCACACGGGATGCCACGCGCACAGAAGGAGGACCAGCTACTCGATAGTGAGATTTTTTCATAAAGATTCAGAAGGACAAATGCTGTGCTCCTTAGAATTCCTAAGTTGTCCAGCACCCACTGGGTTACTCTTGCAAGAAAAAGTATATGGTGTGCTTAGCACTTAATGGTACGGGCGACGAGGAATTACTTTCCATTCTTTTTCTTTCTTGATGTATTGTCGTACTCAGGCATTATCGAAAACCTTTTATAGTAACTTCCACGACCGACTTTCTATTAACCTCGGCATTGATCAAGTGATTTTGTTCGTATTTTTGTTGAGCAAACGCGAGGTGTTATTATTCCTTGTTCACGATTAACCTGACGCTAAGCATCTCTTGGCGCTGCAAGATACCCAATTTGATTACTCTACAAAATTCGGCTTTATTACTCCAATTTTTGCAAATATTCTGACCCGTAATGGTATTTCTGTTTGTTTGATGAAATCGACGTCCCTTTTCATCCCATCCCGTCAAATAGGTTGAGAACTCCAAGGGTGAAAAGATGAGTCAATCGGTACTCGAAGGATGTCCAATGAATTCTATTTCATCAAGCAGCATTAGAGGCGACAAAATCCATATCTGGCCATTTGTGATGGTCTATCAATGCAACAAGTGTGTTGCTATCGGTCATATGACCTGAGCCAGGCACAGTCCTCGTCCATGTACTACTCTGCGCGGCTGCTCTTCACAAATTAATTGAAATACTTGCAAAGGATAAAACGGCTCCGGAGGAGGCGAAACCGCCGAAACGTCAGCTATTATGTGTTAATAAATTCTATAATACCAACTTCATGTCTGCTTATTGATGAAAAATAGCGAATTATCAATCGATCCCGGGGCGAATAGGAAGTCCTTCTTGGGAATATTCAGGTTAATTTTAAATTTACCGACCAGCCGTTTCTTTATATGGACGCACAGTGGTCTTCCTGTCCCGCCATTTTATTCGTCCCGGCACGTTTTACAGGAGTTCATACAAACCGCACCTTTCCTACCATTAAGGCAAATTATGCAATTTTGTTCATGGACGGTCTCACTGGCGGTTGCGACCTAGATGTCGTTTTAGAGTGATCGGTGGTATTTCAGTGAATTGCCTTTTACTAGTTTTTACGGCAGGGTATTATTTGTGAAACAACCACAGTGATGCTGAGATATTTGCAAAACTCCGGACCGCAGGTGTCTGCGGTGGGGACCGAACGCGCTATTGTCCTTTCCGAGGAGTAACGCGAGAGACAGCTGAGAGATAGGCAAGACGAAGGATCCGCATGGTGTGGTGGCGCTACTCCCCGGTAAGGACAATAGCGCGTTCGTTCCGCACCGCAGACACCTGCGATCCGGAGTTTTGCTAATATCTCAGCATTACTGTGGTTATTATCGAACTCCCTGGACCGGCCCATTTCTAAGAAAGGTTGTTTAGCACATTTATTTCATTAAAAATCTTGAAAATTCTGAAAATTTTGAAAATTACCATCAATTTCAAACTTTTAATTCATTATTCTTGGCTATGCACATGTTTCGTAAACGTTTTTGAACTTCCTTCTGAGCATTAGTTGTCACTTTGTCGAATAGGCGACGTCAGTTGCATGGTGATACGACGTTCGTTATCACACGATGAATGACAAAATTAGCCTTAACACGTATGGCACTCACTTTTTATCTTTAAAAAACTTTTTCAGCTCTTAAATTGGCCAAATTTATAGCGTTTATTTAGCTGTTGTGCTCATCAATTTCCACGTTCTTTCTAGCACGTAAGATGAAAAGGAACAAAATGTTTGAACACCGAAGTTTCAATCTGTTCTGAATTGCTTTTATTTTGCAAGCCAAAAAGGTTTTTCTTAATGATGTCTTATCCAGCAAATATGTATAATGGCAGTGGCCTGTTGTCTTTCAATAATTTCCCGCCTCACCGAGTCGACGAAGGGTTCCTGGATGGGGAAATGAAATATACGAGGACTAGTGTGATCATCCCAACACTGTATTTCGATATTTCCATGGGAAAACCCACTAAAGTGAAAACATGCTATGAATTGTTGCCACTATGACAAAAACCTGGCATTGAGGCGGCACACCTACCCCGATGCATGACGGTCGATGGCGCTTAACTTACAGGTACAAAGAGAAAGCAAAACTAACTAGTAATCCAGTCGGAGTACTCTGTAAGCCAGACGCACATCTAGAAAATCAGCCAGTGATCTTAACAGACTATGAGAAAGTTTCTAATCTCTAGAGCCAAAACGTCCCATTGATAAAGGAACAGAACAAAAACTCCGTTACAGGCCATGGAAACTGTTCTTTGCTCTGCACTTATTACACTATAATAGTGTCCTTTATGGGCCATTCTTCACTAAGGCCGCAAATAGTTGCAAATTTTACGACATTATCCATAAGAAGCGTAGAGCAAGAAGACCGACAAGCGCTAGTTTTTTTTCCCATTTTCATGATTCATCAGCACACCTTCTGTGCCGATCTCAGCACTTCTCTCATTTGTTTCTTTTTCTTTGCATTCATCGCCCACAAAGGTCTTTGAACATTTCGTGTGTTGTTTCGGTGGCTGTTTGGAGATTTAATCTCCTCTCTGAACGTTGTAGAATGCTGGTGGATTCCCGATGCGATCTAGGAAATAGCTGTGGCCAGAGTTAAACCGATTCCACATGGATTTCAGAAGAGCACTGGGGGGAGGCCAGAGGTATAACTTTCCCGCCAGACGTACCGAATCAGTAAGCACTCCACTACCTAACTTGCCAAGTTCCATAAAAACCATTACCAGCAAACTGATGCCATGTCTAGGAGGATAGAAAGCACTGACTTAATACATCGGTAGGCTGCCGCAAGTTATTATATACACTAGACAAGCATTGAATCACATCTAGCGATGCTTGATGAAGTCGGTTGCAAGGGGTGTTCGTCAGGTATTGATCAACACCGAAAGCTCTATCTTTTAAAGTGTTCATTTTCTACGAAAGCAATAGACGAACTTTGTCCAATTGGATATCAGAAAAGCTGCACAGTCCATTTACGTAGCACACGAAGCCCTTTTTATAGTCATAACACCATAAATAGAAACAGAACAGTAAACCGGCTACACGATTCCCCTCGTTAGGCTAGGCTTACAATATGGGTAACGTTTTCACCCATTCGCGACTATGCCGATTTATTCGATAACTGCTGATAATTACTCGGTAACCAGTACACCTAAATAATTAGGAGCTTGAGAGGCTTTAAAAAAACTCGGAAAAACCTGAAGAGGGAAAACTTATAAAGGAGATTTTCTTCGTATTTTTGTTGAGCAAACGCGAGGTGTTACTATTCTTTGTTCACGATTAAGCTGACGTTTCGGCGGATTTCGCCTTCTTCAGAGCCGCTTTCTATGAGGTTTCCACTAAGTATGTCACGTAGAGACCAACCGCACAGAAATCACGTG
>UYYA01004730.1:0-25557 GCA_900624975.1 Angiostrongylus costaricensis
CGCGCCTGTGTTCTTGATTCGTGTGCGAGGATCGTGACACATACTTCAAGTATGCCTTCACTTCGAGTATGTGTCACGAACCTCGCACGCGAAACAAGAACACAGGCGCGAAAAACTCTCGAGGCACTCTGGATTAATTCCAGAAATCCGAAAATGAACCACAGGGAAGAATGCGTCGTTATCACGCGTGATATAGGGCAGTATATAAGACTGCTATTCTGTTGGGAGGGGAATATTATGCTTCCATGTGATTTCTGTGCGGTTGGTATCTACGTGACATACTTAGTGGGAACCTCATAGAAAGCGGTGAGTGTGCAAAGCCGTGTTCAATGTGATTGAAATCGTGGTTCAATTTTTTTCTGTTTGGTTATGGAGGTGTCTGGCCGAGTAGATTGCTATCAACTTGACCTTTCCTGGCTCTGAGGAAGGCGAAATCCGCCGAAACGTCAGCTTATTCGTGAATAAAGAATAATAACACCTCACGTTTGCTCAACAAAAATACGAAGAATTACTTGATCAATGCCGAGGTTATTAGAAAGTCGGTCGTGGGAGAAACAGTAATCTGATGAGACGGACGAGGAACCACTTGATAGAGAGGCGGTCAATAAGTGTCGATATGGACGGGACGTGAACTAGTCGGTCGGTCGAGTGGTCGTTCTTCGGTAACACTTCCTTTTCGTCCATAGATCGAGTCGAAGACTTTCTTGTCCACAAAGGACGTCGATCGGACGCAGATATGCTCGTTATTGACTTGGTATATAGAGTTATCCGAGAAATAGAACAATAACAGTAAGGAATAAATAGAATCAAGTTTAAGACGTGGAGTTATGGTGACATGTTTGGATTATGTCGATGAAAACCATTGAGGAAGCGAAGGTGGATCTTTCATAGACAGTAATTCGCCACAGGCTGACTGACAGGTAACTCAAGGTTCCATCCATTAGGTAAAGCTCCCCCTTGACACTCGAAGGTGAGGTGTGGGACAGCGGTCTGGTGAGCAAACAATCGCCGGCGACATGCCCGCACCGACCAGTTCGGGCATGTCAGGGTCAATCGCCGATGGCGCCTTCCGTGTTTGCTCTACTCTGGGTTCAATGGAATGGTCACAACTTCAGCTCAGTGTTAACTAGCAAAGAAAAACTGTTGATGGTCAGCTGGACATTGAGATGTTATGGCAGTCCTCGATGTCACTCTGAATCATCTAGCTTACTACAATTAACTTTGGCGTAGAGCCTAATAGAGGTTAAAGTATCTTATGCTGACCCATAATTCTAAAGAGACTTGGTCATCTGTGGGCATGAGAGTGGACCGACGACAATGCGGCATTGTAGACCACCTCTAATTCCAGCACTGTACACGCCGAGGCATTGTAGGCTACATCAGATCTATAATTTACTCTAAATTATAATTTTCTTTTTCTCTCAGCTGCCATGTTTCCGGTGATCAGAATTGTTATTATACTACTGATTTCACAGTGACTAACAGTATTCTGTCCTTTTCAGAGCTTCAGAAAGGTCATATTGAACATGTAACCCATTCGATCAGATATTTCCATATAGTCAACGGAAAAGCTCTAAAAGCTTAAGTTCCACCCGCGTACCAAAAAAACATTTTCTCTATTTTTCTTGAAGCTTCATGATCTAAAATTCTTCGAAATGAGCCCAAATTAAGTAAATATAAAAAATCGAGCGATGAACCTATAGGTTAGATGGTACAAGCATCAGCAGGGACTAGCCACAACCGTAGCGCGGCTCGTCTCGATTTGGGCAAGAACATGTCAAAGGTTAACGGTTGCCCAAAGTGGGATATTGTTTTATTTGTGGAGGTCTAAAGACCGTATGATTATGCGTAATTCGTCCACTCACTTTTTTAATTTATCACATAACTTGAGGTCACATGTTTCACACACTGCGTACACTAGCATTCCGTTCATTGTCTTAGTGACCCCCATTAACGAAGGTCTTCGAATTTTTTTTGTGTAAGCACTCGGTCTAATGCTGGCCGGGCCGATCCTCATTAGTATTTTGCGACAGCTACGCCAGGACGTCCCCATGAATTTTTAAAATTTCCCTCAAGTTTTTTGCAGATGACCGCTTTTCAAGTTGGTTAACACGCAATATACGGAGTGGAACAGCCTTTACTCATCACCATTTCTCATTTGGATGCTGGGATGGCCTATCTTCATGAGGAGTGGTACATCAGCACATTCTCGGTCGGTTTCTTTCTCGAGTAAGAAATTAAGTAATTTAAACTAAATAAAAATTCAAAAAAGCAATCATTTTGATTGGAATCAATTGATTTCTGTTTCCTCTTCCACGGTGCTGTTCTACGTCGAACATGATTACTGCATATTCCGTAATCCTAAATTCACTTCTAACTGTGAATGCAGAAAGACGACGTTGGCTGCCAACTCTGCGGTTCTCTTCGTCCATATCTTGTTTGTTCTTGTTAATACGCCAGCAGCCTATCTGTGCTTCGTCATCGATCCATGTTTTCTCGGATCCCGAATATGCGACGGGTTTTGAAGATCTGGGTTGCGCATTCCAGCTAGATGTTGTGGCGGTTGAATTTCGGAGGTCTCCGCTCAATCGCACTGTGTGCCGCGTGCAGAATTCATGGCGCGGCAAAAGTGTAAACCGACGTCCTTGCTGCGTAAGAGGGCGGTAGGTGGAGTGCTGAGTTGAAAAGGTGCGCGCGAAGTTTTGAGTCCGCTAATTGGTCCTAGGCTTCCTTGAGTGGCTCAGAGCGGCCCGTGCTGCTTTACTTCTTTAGTATAATCTCTTCCACAGTTTATTTTCCATGTTCTTCGAACGACCAAAGCATACGTACGAGGAGGTCTCTGTAATTAGTGCAACCATGCAGGGCCGAGCGTTCTACTTCGAGTAAGGAATTATTCTGTGCCGTAGACTGACTCGAAGTCTTGTATTCCATTGCACCAACTAATGCACTTGGTGCATTGGCCGACTCGAATCGTACTCTACGCTCAACTCAACAAGCCGATCAACGCTACTATTTTACCACTCTATTGCACCAATTAATACACCTTTGGTGGTATAGTATCACCTTGTTAAACCTGTCATCGTATGGTGATGCTGAGAGGTCGATAAAAACGTATTTTTGTGGTGCAGATACGATAGAAGACACCAGTCAGACACGATCTGGAGTTCCTATATAGAACGGCTCCACTCCTTGGTCCACGAGAGCTAATACGATTGTATTCGTTTAGACACTGTCGAACGTTTTGTCGTTGTTGATAATGGTTAGAACAGGCTGCAGGTGGTACTCCTGAGAGATTTCTGTGACCCGAGACACGGTCTGGATACAGCGCATACTGTAGAATTCCCGTCGCCTCATTCAATGTCCTTGGCATGTGCATGTGGATAACGTTCTTGAACAGCGCGTAGCGTACACTCGATAGGTATACGAGGAACTCTTCGTCGGTAGGGTGAGCGTGTCTCGTGTGGGTGATTTCGTCCTCTCAGTTTCATTAGTCAGTGCAACAACTTTTTTTTTACACCAAATTGAGCTCTAAAGTAGGTTCCAGATAAAGCAGAGATTAGTACCATTTCCTTCGTTTTAGTAATTCTGCACATTCCCACGACCGATTTTCTGTTAACCTTGGCATTAATTGATAATTCGATGTTTTTCTTCAATAAGCAGACACGAGATTGTTGTTATAGAATTTATTAGGATACAATAGCTGACGTTTCGGCGGCTTCACGCTCTTCAGAGCCGTTTATTCGTTGTAAGTATTTCAGTTGGCTGGCGGATAGCAATAATACATGTTTTACTCTGCGCGGCTGCTATCCACCAACTAACTTAAATACAACGAATAAACGGCTCTGAAAAACACGAAACCGCCGAAACGTCAGCTATTGTATCGTAGTAATTCTGCGCAGTTCTTTTCCTTCTAGTTAACTAACAAACTCCTCAGGCAATCCCGTCAGCATCGCGAGAAGTTAAATCTACTCTCCGTATCTTCTATCATAATTGGATAGCTGAGTAACCTTCACAAATATCTGGACTAGCTCCACGATATTCGCAATTAACTGACGTATCCTTGAGTTGGCCATATTCTTCACCGATGTTCTGAAAAATACTTAAATGCACTCCCTTGTTACTAATGAGTAAGTGGTCTTTGTGGGTCGGGACAAGCTTGCTACCTCAAGATTTGTTTCCTTTCACAGTGGCGGTCATTCTTTGCGTTCACCACCACACACACCAGTCCAAGAACAAGGATATATAACTCAATGGCCATTTTTTTCTGGACATCATTTTTTCTTTCTTGCAATTCCGTTGTGCTCATGTTAAAAGTAATACTTCAAACGGCAGCAATAAGATGTATCCCTAGAAAACAGTGTTTCCCGGTTTTTTGGTACGACTTTGAAATTAAAAAAAAAACACTCAGTGAAAGCGGAGTGCTAAGGGGACACCTTTTCTGTGTACAAGCAACGTTAAACGCTGCTAAAGCCACTGCACATAATGGAATAGCTTCCAAAGATGCAAGTCACATCACCATCTTCGATAAGCCGAATATTCTTTTTTCACATTTTTATTTAATGTAATCCTTCTTCAGATCTGTGAGGCTCCCAGCACTTCTTGCATTCAGTTCATGTCCTCGCATACATCAATCAAGGTCTTTGAAAATTTCGTCTGTAAGTTCAGCTGCTGCTTGAGGATTATCGTCTTCTTTGTGGATGTCGTTGAATGCTGGTTGACTCTATTTTCCCTGGAGTCCTCTGGTAGGTGGGATGAACCGTTCCAATTGGATTGCAGAGAGTGATTTTCTCCTGGACAAGTCCGGTGCCAATCTCTCGATCCCAGAGTGATAAGAGGCTTTATGGACTCTGGCCACGGTACTCGTGATGCTTGGCACCATTACGACTGCTCTACCCTGTCCCCATCACACCGAAATGAGGATAATCGCCGAAACAGAATCATCAACTAGAGCAATCAAACAGCTCTTAACAGTTTTTGCTAACGCTGAATTTCAAACACAAACATCGTAGTTACTAGCGGACCTCTCCAACTGTTCTAATTGCTCTGACGAGAAAAGGCATTGCCGACATTTTCGTGTTTAATTCTTCGCGATCACACTTTGGCCACACTCAGTGTCGACCACTTGGCGTACACGTCTCCTCATTGGCTTTTCCGTTTCTAAATCCTTCGTGTGTCGTCACCGCTGTTTATGGGTGTCAAACTTCGTTGTACAATTCTAGAGATGCTTTTCCCATACACATATTTGTTCTCACGCAGCTGTGAGGAAATTACATTTGGAAACTTCGAACAGTGACGATGTATGGAATGCTTTGTGTATGTACTTTTAAAAGCACAGAGAAGTGGCATTGTCAACTACAGGTGATAAGCAGCTGAATGTCAACGATAAGCTTCTTGAACTGTTTCCATGGCATAGCTCTTTAGGTAACTGTACCTGACAAGCAAATGCAGACGATGCATGAAGGTGTGCATCCACAGTATTCTCTAGAAGTTGAAACACTGTCATATGTAGTGGTCCAATCATCGTTATTATATAGGAACCTTAAGTCGATTAATAAAGACGCAGAAAGATAGATTATCTACTCCAATTGTTTCTCTTCTACGCAACATGTAAAAATTGTTTATTATTCTGATATGTCCACATACCGGAATCAAGCTAATTTGAAATTTGCTTGGATTAACTCCAACAGAAATTGTCTCCCACTGAAATCCCTTTTTAAGCATCTTTACATGCGATTTACAAGCGACGCTGAGTTTGCATGTAGCTTGTGTGGCCATTCCAACAATGGCAGCAAAGGTAAGTGATTAAGAAAGACAATTTGTCGCTAGATAGTTCTATACACAACGCATAAGGATGTGAACTTGCTGATATAACAAAATAAAAGTCAGTGAATCGATAAGTGAAAGAACACAAGGAATCATCTCGTTTCAAACAGTAAGTGTAAACGGTGCTAAACTAGTATATGACGGTCTCAATGCTAGTGCAGGTGTCATTGGTGAGGTAAGATCCAGATGAGATTGAAGAGATCGATGACTGGTAGTGGTAGGTACGTTCGTACAACTGACGCCAAACAGCACGATCACTGTGCATCTGAAACTAGGCATGTATGTAGTGTTCTACAGAAGCTCAATACTACTAGAACTCTGGTGAGCTTGCTGCATTTGCTGTATAGCGAATGTTATCAAAGCATTCAGTTTTTGTCTGGAAAAACGAAAAGAAGTCCAACTGCTAGGATTTCCTGCGTCAAAACCATAGCATGTGTTAGAACGGAACCAAGCCTGTTAAGTCCAAATGACGTCAGAAATGCAAGCGTTTAGCAAACTTCTTCACTAGTTATTAATGAAGTCCTATTAAAACTGCCAGCGTCAAGACCTGACCCTCGATCCATGGATATTGATAGACAGGAAAGAGGATTATCAATGAAAACTCTTCAGAACTACGCTGTTACGAGCTCGAGTGGAATCAATTTATTTTGGTTCAACTAGCAAATAATGAAAAGTAGATAGGGCGGTAAGTTCGAACGCACTGGAAGATCTACGAATGAGAGAAGCTCGCAAGCAGAAAGCTTTCACATTCTTATATACTGAAATAATAATAATCCTTATGGAAAAAGAAAACCTTCCCTTGAGTGCCTCACAAACATGCGTGGCAGTAAAACATACAAAGGCAGTCTCCGAAAGACACTCTGATATCGAGAGTTTGGTAGTTCATACATGCAGTTAGCAGAAGGCGATAATACATGGAAATGAGAATGGGAAGACTAGATATATAATGATTGTGAAACAACTCCAGGAACCGCTCACGACGCTCTAAAAAAGAACGCGGACGAACATAAAGCGAAACATCTTCACGAATTAACACAAAACGTGGCAAAGTGTAGGATGAGATCGGTAGAGAAAGACGACTTGCAACACTTACTACAACTAAATTATCAAGCACAAGTAATTATTAGTAAATCAAGAGTGTAGCAGTCCTTAACTATAGGGATTTAGAACGGCTGTATGCACAGGGTAAAGACAGGTCAACTGGGAACATCAAAAGCTGTCCAAGCAAACCAAGTAGAAAAACAAGAAATTCCAAAGAAAAAACATAGAAGGAAACAAAGTAAAGCAGTAAATCAGCCTCGCAGTGACACGCGTGATAGTCTGTTTAATACAATAAATCTAACCATTCATACCCTGAATGGGTTCGATCGTCTCTGAATCGACTTCGACCGAGTTATATGAATACCAGAAGTACGACTGAACTGGCGTTCTGGAACAACGGTGCGTTCCGCGGCTCGCACTTCCTTCTGCAAATCCAATCGTCGTTTCTTTTCCATTTCCAGTTGATCGCGAAGCGTACCCAACTGCGAAACCATTGTCTCACGTTCTTGTGAGAAGTTCATCTCTTTTTGCTCAATGACCATCTCAAGCTAAAAACTGTAAATCGGAAACGGTTAACATCAACGGCGAATTCACAATGAAAAAACCTGTAAATTCATCTAGTGTATCGGTAACACTAACGCAAAACAACTTGATATCCTTATTACAGTTTTAGAATAAACAATCAATTCTGTATAGTTACATCAATTACCACCTGTTGTTTTTCCACCACGAGTTTTGTCATCCTGCCTTCTAATTCCTTTTGGTCCTTCAACATTTTTGCTATCGTATTCGGGCCTGAATCTCGTTCAAGTTGGGCAATCTGAATCAATGTTTGAATTTCATGCTCAAAAAATGAATATTTCCTCTAGTGAATGCATTCCCACCTGAGACTGCAACTGAGCACAGTTCCTATATAGTTCAGTATTCTCTTTCTCCATCGCAGCCAACGATTTATCTATAGCTCTTCGCTCACTCATCGTATTCCGAATGGCAGCTTCTGTTCGCGATTTATCTTCTTCAAGCTTTAATTGCAAATCATTTTGCATTTAACACGGAAATTACTTAAAGGTCTACACGTACGGCTTCGACATGCTTCTTTAGCGACGTCACTTCGCGATCGAGTCGAGCACGGAGGCCATCCACCTCTTTCCTCTCTATTTCGGTTCGTACTAGTTTACGCTTCAACTCTTCAACTTCCGAAGTGAGAACCAACCGATCTAAATCGTTTACCTCATTAAAAAGACAAATTTCTCTCAAATATATGAACTAGTGAAGGGAGATATTTAATACGTACTGGACATTGAATTCACAATATATTTAGAAGTTCATAAATGTCACTAAGCATAAATAGAACTTTGTTAGCTTACCTTTACGTAAAACCACCAGCTCCTCTCGCATTTCTCGTTCGAGTCTTCCCCATTCATCTTTATCTTTACGAAAAGTTAAAATTTGTTGCGTTAGATCCTTGTTCGACTGATTCACACTTTCAAGCGATTTTTCGGATTTCGACAACTTTAAAGTTAATTGATCAAAGCGGTAATTTGACATACGAAGCTCTTCCCTAAACGACTTTTCTAAACTGAAATAGATTTTGAAAGAAGAAAGACCTTAATGAAAAGAACAATTGTCAAAACACATGTTGCCAAACATGCTTTTTACAGTGTCGTACCGTAATCTATCGGTCTCTGTGAGCAGTGAATTATTTCTGGACAAAAGCATATCGTGGTCTTGTTGCAGCTGAGAGATCTTTTCCTCAAGAACTAATCTCTGACTGACTTCCGATGATTTTTTCGTCGTATCTACCTAAAACTCATTTTCTTACAGTGAATTTATAATGACGATTAGTCCCTTTAAATGTTGTTCACCTTATGTGAAGAAACTACGGTTCCTTGAGTGACATGTTGTTCACCTTATGTGAAGAAACTACGGTTCCTTGAGTGACATGTTGTTTTGTTTGTAATCTTACACAAGGCTTGCATCAAGTCTTTTTTATTCAACTTGTCATAAAGAAATGCAGAAAATTTCAGTCAACCCAGGGTCATAAATAGCGATCTCGTAGCAAAATATGCCTTTCAGTCACAAAAAAATTGGCGAAATTAGAGGGAGGAAACGAACAATACTAACCATTTGCTGCCAATGTTTGTCTTCAGACAGAAGTTTCTGGAAGTGTTCTCTGTCTTTCTGTTGTATTTTTCGGGCATCCTCAAGCAGACTTTTCATCTGTTGTAGATCTGATTCATACTCAATCAGGCGACCATGCGAAATCTGAACATCAGTTAGAGAACCACATTTTTAAAGTTAGAAGTTGATTAAAGTTTAAAGAAAAACTCGAAATACTAGATGAAAATATTAATTCCGAGTCGTAAGCATGCCATAATCTTACTCTTAAAAATAGAAAAGTATTAGAATTATGGAGGCGTCGTAGTATTTTCGTTACATGACGGTTTCACATATATTTACACCTTCCACTTCTTTAGTTTCCTCGAATCCATCATCCATGAAGGTTTTTGGATTCGAGCGTGGGTTCAGATGTTACGTTTTTGTTGCTCGACTTCTGTTATGAATGCTGCTGAATGCTGGTCGAGACAGTTCTCACTATTCGAAGGCTGATTCTGGCATAGCCGCATTGACGCGTTCCTAGGTCTTGTGGACCTGAGCAAGATTTTCAGAAAAGTTCCGTACCAATACCCCGACTCCAGAAGCATGGAAGCCTTAGTTGGTCTAGGAAAGAATCGAACCACGACCTTACGCTTTCTATGTAATAATGGGCCGTTTGTATTACATATGTTAAAATTAACTAACATAATTTGCCATTACATTCGAACGGTTTACCGCCTCATCGTGGCTGGAAGGTGTTCCTGCGTGTCGGACTGCGATGTACAGCGGGGAAATCCATCCTCCCAGCAGGGTCTCCCAAGCTGAGGAGTCCGGCGTCTCCACTAGGAAGATTAGCTAAGAGTAAACTAATATCAGGATCCACCACCATCCTGGTAGCAAAGTCGCATGGCGGCAAATTTCCCTCTGATCCACAAGGGCTGCAACTGCCCGTGATGGTGAAGACCTGGGGCAGACTTTGGCCAGGCTAACCTCGCGACTCCAGGGAATCATAATGGCTTAACCAGCAAATCTCCGAAAAATGGTGATTATGCTGGGGCACGCACAACTAGTGAGGACGGGTCGTTCAAGCATCAAGTAATTAAGTAATTTGTCGTTAATTTTTACGTATGAATAGCTTTATTAATCAAAACAAATTTTTCTTTTTATGCTCCTAGGTCGTAGTAAAGGATAATATGAAAAAGATGTTAATGAAGAAAATAGATTAAGATTTTTCCTAAATCAACTAGCCTTTCGAAATCACCACAAACATGCCTTGAGCTCTGTTTTGGCTTCGGCCAACTGTGCGGCGAGCATCTCACGCTCCTTCTGAAATACTCTAGCATCTTCCTCGAAAGCTTTCGCCTCTTGTTCCATTGCTTTTCCAATTGAGCTGAGCTTCTGCTTTTCGGCAGCCATCTCGGATGTTTCCTGACGCATAGTTTCTAGTTGGTTCTGAAACAATTTACTTGGCCCGCTCGATTCAAACTCAGATCCAACACATAAAAATCATACCCATGGTACGTCATTTTGGTAAAGAAAATACTCTGGTTCCGAACAAGGCACAAACGAACCGTAAGTCGGCCGATGATGTTATCTTTCTCGCGGATTTGCAACTCAGCATTCATGATCTTAGCCTTGAGACCACGATGTTCCAAGTCCCTGGCTCGCATAGTCTCCTCGTTTGACACGTACAACTGTCGTTGTGTCGCCAAACGATACTCGAGGTTTTCGTTCTCTGAAAGTGGAAGCGAAATTAAGCGCATCATGAATGATGATAAGAACACTCTTTGAACTAAAGTTATGAACATAAAGGTTAGTCAGTCATCAGTCACACAACCAACTTGCTCAAAAAGATAGTATGATGGCGATCTGATCCATTCTTCAAAACTGCAAAATATTAAGTAAGAGCACAGGAAAAAAAATATAGACACATGTAATTAAACAATAAGCTAAGCTTTTTAAATCAGTTGATGAGTGTCTGTAGTGAAAACAAGGGAACGTTTAGCATGGCCAGATTTACTTCAGCACGCAGGGCAAGCAAACTCAATAGTAATGATGCCCTTTCATCATGATCAAGGCGCTGCTTTGATTCCGCTTCGGGTCTAACGAGCACCCCATCCCTCCCAGGTAGGAAAATTGATAGCAGACTTGTCTGAAATCAGTTCACCCTGTCAAATCCATGTGGAAACGACTCGATCAGCGTTCAATTACATGCATAAATTAGACAAAAATTCTCAACCAGCAGTCGAACCCAATCGCTGTAGTTCAGAGAGCATAATCAGTGATGAAAAAGAGGAAACGAATCGAATGCAAGAAGTGCTGGGATCCACACAATAAGTGGTGTCGGGTCTTGTAAGAAAAACGTCAGCATTCTACATGCCAGGGACAGCATGTGCTCAAACTGTGAAAAAACTCGTGCATAAAACCGACAGAAACAATAAATGAGGGTTGTGTGACCAGTAGTATGGAAGAAGTGCTGCCAACCTTGAGGCATGTAAAGTTAGACCATCTAAGTATCTCTGTATAATCAAGCTATCGTGAATATACTCTTTCACTACATTTACAATATAACAACAGCAGCAACAATAATGGGAAAGGGATTAACTGAATGTGTAGCACACATATACCACCACCCACGAACACATACTAGCGCTTAGATCCTGGTATTTCAACTGAACTGCACATCAGGTAAAGCTCGAAAGCTTTATTAAGAAATTTTTAATCTCTATTCATAACATAAATTGAATCAACTTTCATGAAACGCTGAGATATTTGCAAAACTCCGGACCGCAGGTGTATGCAGTGGGGAACGAACACGCGCTGTTGTCCTTACCGGGGAGCAGCGCACTTCACCACCACACCATTCGGATCCTTCGTCTTGCCTGTCTCTCAGCTAGTTCTATCGATCTTTTTGCCATCAGCAATCACCCGTCAACAGGATTGATCTGGGCAGCCCAAATCGGCATTGAACCCAGTTAAGCTGAACCGATCCCTGGCAAAAAGATCGACAGAACTAGCTGAGAGACAGACAAGACGAAGGACCCGGATGGTGTGGTGGTGAAGTGCGCTGGTCCCCGGCAAGGACAACAGCGCGCGTTCGTTCTCCACTACATACACCTGCGGTCCGGAGTTTTGCAAATATTTCAGCATTTCATACGAGTTATATTTCGCAACATACCCTGCCATTAAGAAGAAAAAGGCAGTAAATAAAAGGGTTAAGATTGTGAATCAACTTTATATGAGCAGTCTATAGCGACCTAATCGCAAAAGGAATTAAAGTGGATTAGAAGCGAATTTATATTTGTTTCGGTGTGCATGAGAATTCAACGGATGAGTGAGCACTATGTTCCTGCTGTGTCAGCTTCACATAAATATTACGTATACATATATTCACATTTAGAAACCTAAAAGATCGACTTTCTATAAACCTCGACATAACAATCGATAGATTTATATATACGTTCTTAAGAACTGCCACTTTTTAGCTGATGCGAGGTTGGTATAGATGTTCTCAGTGTTGTTGTTGTCCTTTTTCAATGGCTGACGTTACGGCAACTTCGCCTTCCTCAGAGCCATGCCGATAGACCACCCGAGCGCTGTTCACGAGGTGTTCACTTATCATCCATCGTGTTCACTCAACAACACATAAGTAGACCAACTGCACGGCCCTGAGGAAGACCAACTGGCCGAAACGTCAGCCATTTAAAAACGACTACAGCAACACTAAGAACATCTATATCAACATCTCGTCAACTACACAAGGAGAGGACTTCGTAAGAACACTTAGATAGATAATCACAACTACTTTAATATGTGTGGAACTGTTTATGTGTACGCGTAATGTAACCAGCATGTTGATTCGTTAATAGTTTCAATGAAGCTGAGTTAATGGCAAAACTCCGCACCACAGGTGTGCGGTGGAAAACGAACGCGCTGTTGTCCTTTCCGGTGAGTGACGCGTTCACCATCACACCATGCGGATCCTTCGTTTCGCCTGTCTCTCAGATAGTTCCATTGATCTTTTGCCGTCAGCAATCACCCGCCAGCGGGATTGATCTGGGATGCCCAAATCGGCAACGAACCCAGTGAGGCTGAGGCTATCGTTATAATCACAATTATAACCTTTTTACTTGCTGCCTATTCTTTTTTTTACGGCAGGATATGCTGCGAAATATAACTTCTATAATGCTGAGATATTTGCAAAACTCCGGACCGCAGGTGTATGCAGTGGGGAACAAACGCGCTATTGTTCTTTCCGGGGAGTAAAGCGTTCACCACCACACCACACGGGTCCTTCGCTTCGCCTGTCTCTCAGATAGTTCTATTGATCTGTTGCCGTCAGCCATCACCCGCCAGCGGGATTGATCTAGGGAGCCCAAATCGCCAATGAACCCAGCTAAGCTGACGCTTTAGTTATAATCACAATCTTAATCGTTTTATTTATTGAATCTCTTGGTAAAAAATCTCTCTCTCTGATCCACAAGGGCGGCGACTGCCTGTGGCTGTAGCGACCTGCGGCGGGCTTTGGCTAGACTGACCTCAGGACCCTGGGGAACCACAACAGAGAAACTAGTAAAACTCAAAAAAGTGTGGAAACTATGCTAAGGCCCGCAAACCAGTGAAGACTGGCCATCTACGTATCCAAATGAGAGATACTGAGGATACAAAAACAAAAATACTAAAAAAAAGCGCATCTAGAAATTGGGATTCGTCTTTTTGTGCCCTATTTGTGCTGCTAGTTTCTATGAGGAGCAATCAGCATGATAATGAGAATATAATTCCAAAGGTGCTCAAGTTTCACACCGAAGCCGCATTCAAACTTAACCACCTCCGTAAATGACGATTGCGACGCAACGAAATACTACTGATTTGAATAACTGCTAGGAACCACATGATATGTGAAGATGGATCAAACAAATATGACAGTATCTAGTCAAATAGCTCTCAAATTATTGGGAAATCATGCTTTGTACACACAAGTGTGTGGATAACACATGCCCAACTACAGTGTTTTAGTTGTTTCACACACGTCATCATTCAGAAGTGCTTCAAATTTTCGTCTACGTCGAATCCTATGTCCACATTAATAAATTATATGTCCGACCGTGTATTTTTCTATTATCTTTACTCCACAAACAGAATACATTTCAAGATTTTGGACCTCGCTGACGTCCACAAAGAAAGACAATAACTCCATTATGGGCCAGTCGTCTATCCAAAGGTATTACAGCCGCCCAGTTCCCACATTACTATGCGCATGTGAAGATAATGGATATGGGAGATCAAAATAGTTACCACATTAACTGTGTCTCTTCTGTTTTCAAGACGTGGTCCCAAGCCGACGCTGACTGATTACGGTACGACTAACGCATTACAACATCTGGCTGCGATCCAGACAAATTTGAAGTTTTCCACCGAATTGAGAAACTTCGTTATGATGATTGCATTTGCCAGTTGAACGAAATGGAACGAAACTCAAGTCTTGCTTGACCAATATGAGTTACGAAACTCTGTACAGACGTGACTATCAGACCCTCTGCAATACACATGCGGTCGTTGGTTCGATCTCGCGGCACGAGACCCACCAAGGCTTTCCATTCGATCGCCTCTATAATGCTTAATGAAGGAAAATTTACAACCCATCCTTCAGTGATTGGTCAACGCTTAACGTTTTATCTTTTACTGTTTTTTTTTAACAACGCTATATGGCTACCTATGTGATAAACACACGGCATCTTCATGAAGCACATCATTTGCAGAAGCAAGGAATTCGATGAACTGTAAACCAAGGATGCCACCGTTCATGGACTTTTCACTCAACATGTCAATGAACTAATCAACTAACTACCAAGTCAAATAATGGACCAGAAAATTTATGAGCAAAGACAACAAAACAAGATGAAAAACAGCAACAACGTAAACTAAAGCTTCAGGAACTTTTCAGCAACTTCCTTCGAAACATCTCCAATTATAACACTAAGATACACTCCGTTTCCTTGACAGAACGGTCAACGAGTCCAGAAAAACAATGAACATGGTCATTTACAGCTTCTATTCCAGTAACTGATCGTCATATTCACTGCAGATCACATATTCTGGAGAATACAGAAACGCAGTACCCTCGTTTCCTTCCAGTGAACAATTACACGCTATTACATCGATGTGGAGTCCGTCAGAGCTCAGAGGGATAAAGGAAGGCGCTCTGAACCGAACACGTTACGCGATCTAACGACATTCGCTGGAGAAGAGCCATCGCCGACTGGTTTCCATGATATGTGTGTTCAAGAAAAAAAGATGGAAACTCGCCGCTACGATGGTCACATTTGATAATAATGCTCCAGAATACGAACAACTTCTGTTTTTATGTTTCTCCTAGGTGAACTGAAAAATTGAAAACCATGGGGAGTGGTGACATAATTAATCGTTCAATGAGTCTTTTTTGTTGCAAAATAATGGCAGTTTAAGTTCTAAATACATCACCCACCATTTTGCAAAACTTTAACTCGTTTTTCCAGCGATTGTATGATGCCGGATGCTTCTTTCACTTTGGCAGCATTTTCCTGCATTTCTTCACGTTGTGATGCAAGGTCGTTGGTCAGCTCCACCTGAGCTCCACTCCATAAGAAATGATTTGAATACCCTTTTCCACTGCAACTTTGCGTGCTTCACCTACCTTATCTCTCTCCAACTGTTCAATTCTTTCCTTGAGGTATCGCAGAGTGATTTCCATTGATGAACTAATATCCAAACTCTTATTGATGTCATCGTCGTAAAAGTGGACCTGAACTGATTTTCCATTCAAAAAGTGGGGAAGTGAGAAAGCAAAAAAATCTCTAACAGCTCTTTCAGGTGCTTCGAATGAGAGATCATGTGAGCTCACTGTCGTGCGAACCATTGAATGCGAGTCTCGGAAACCTAAAAACACAACCTCAGAGAAAAGACAAATATAAGAAATAAACAAATACTTATTCTTACTGTGTTTGACAAAAAGCGATTGATACCGTCATAAGAAGCAAAACATTTACACATTCCAATCCACATTGGAAAACATGAAGCGCGGAAATTTTTGACGAATAGTCCGAGAAGTATATTTAATAGAACAGTTAGGGGTACCACAGCATTGGTCCAAATTTGGACCTTAGAAGATCTTCAACAAACTTCGCAAAGAAATGAACCTGATAGGAAAGTTGTAATTGTGTTGTACTTTATGCCATGGAGAACATCCGATAACAAAACCCTAACTGATTAAGAAAGAAAAACCAAACAAGGCCGTGGACGTTCAGAACAAGAAACGATTGAAGAACGGTTACACTATCAATGATGCTGAGATATTTGCAAAACTCCGGACCGCAGGTCTATGCGGTGGGGAACGAACGCGCTATTGCCCTCACCGGGGAGTAGCGCACTTCACCACCACACCATCCGGGTCCTTTGTTTTGTCTGTCTCTCATGTCTCTCAGCTAGTTCTATCGATCTTTTGCCATCAGCAATCACCCGTCAACGGGAGTGAAGTGCGCTACTCCCCGTAAGGACAATAGCGCGTTCGTACCCCACCGCATACACCTGCGGTCCGGAGTTTTGCAAATATCTCAGCATCATTGAAGTTATATTTCACAATGTATACCCTGCCGTTAAAAAGAGTAGGTAGTAAATAATACGTTAAATTGTGGTTATACTATCGTTTAGATAATCATTCCTCGTGAACAACACACGGGTGATCTAACGACACGACTCTGCGGAAGGCGAAGTCATCGACACGTTAGCCATTGAGAAGTGACAACAACAACAATAAAAACATCTATCCTTCAGATAAAATAGCAATTGACGACATCTTGATCTGTGAGGAATATGTCAGACAAACGTCTGTCCGCTTTCTCAAGTACAAGCACAGTGTAAAAAATGTACACGACAAACGATGATCCATTGGCCCAATCCTGGATACTCTTCTGCTCGGAAAAAAAATGAAGAACGTTAATGTCAGTCAAAAGAGCTGTATAAATTATTTAACGGGCAAGATATTGTTATTTCACCATCAGCCACCAATGAAAGGACGAATACCACATACTCAGTTTGATACAAGGAGACATACAGAATTTCTGAAGGCATGTGATGACAACAGTTGAAAACTAGTATCAGGTTCATTCGCACTTAAATTTCCCTCTGAAGCCGTTAATCACATTTGGATAACGCAACGTTGTCACAAGTAGTTAACCTATTATCTTTACAATCATTCGATACGAGGTTTTAGAGACATTGTTAAACTTCGAAGGCGACTATCCGAATAAGGAAGTTTTGGACAGCTGTGGGAAATAAAACAGAAAAGTAGTGTACGAGTCCATTTAAAAAGATAGGCTTCACTAAAGTGGAACGCAGGTGGTTGGCACAAATTTGGTCAAGACAATGGTGAAAACCATGACAAATGGTTCGCCTAGGCCTGTTCGAAGCCTCAAGTACAATTAATTCCATGATCAAATCATTATCTGCTACATCACCTGAGGATGAAGCTTTCGGAATGTCGGTTAACGATTGTCCACCTCGCACTCCGATTTGCGAGCCTAAAACGCTCACGAACTAACATTGTTCATCTCTTTTAGAAAATAGGTAGAAAAAAGGAAACGACAACACACACCTGCTATTCCCAAAGCAATTTTAGCACTTGTTTCATATTGGTGCAATTTCTTCGCTAAGTCAGCATTTCGTGTCTCGCTTTCGTTTACTTGGGTTTCCAGAGACAACCGGTGTTTTTCAAGGCTTTCAACTTTCGTGCTATAAGGAGAGAAATTTTAGAGATTATAACAAAAGTTTACTGTTTATGTACACATAAAAAGGGAAACAAAGACTGCTTATGGACGTTTCGAGAACAATAAAATCGAAACGTACTTTAGCCAGATCTATAGACTTCAAAAGAAGGTATTTCGATGTTGTTCGTTCCTTCTAGATGATAAAATGAAAGTGGTTTAGCTTTTCACACACTCACTTCATTGCTTGAATGTAGCCTTTCAGTTGTTCACATTCCGTTTCGCGTTCCATAGATTTTTTCTCAGAATCTTTATAATTGCTGAGGAGCTCCGTCATGGCCTGTTTCGAAATTTGCATTTTTTTCTCCAAAGTCGTTTTAGTAGTCTCCAGTTCCTCTCCAATAGCCTTGCACGAAGCACGTAGCTCTTCATTCTTACGAGATAGTTCTGTGTTCTGAACAGTGCTGAATTATATGACACAAATGTGGCATAAAACAAACACATTGGATCCTTACCATACACTTTTGTCTGTTGAGCTCTTCAACGAATGATTGTCGTTCCATCTCCAATTTTGTTGCCAACACGGCGTTCGCATCGCCCCTTGTGGTTTGGTCAGCCAGTTGGATTTCTAGTTGCCTGATCTCAACATTAAAGGATTCAAAACTACGAATACTTTTGGATTGAAAAACGAAGTTGATAGAGCTAATGCATTTAATCTTCTTAAGCCTAGAGATTCGTTAATGTCAGTAATGAAAGCATCAAAATAGATAAATTCAAAAAGTTTCCCACCCAGAAGTATCAAGAAACCGCTTAATATCACGTTTCCACCTTTTCATTTACTATCAAGTAAATCATATGGTGGGGTGGTGGTGGTCCATGACGAAAACGGATTTCTTAAGAAGTCCCGGAAATTCGGTAGACAATGGAAAACGAAAACGTGTATCTGTTGGTGGAAAGGAATAGGGTGGTTCCGCACATAAACTGGCCTTAAAATTCACTAACCTTATTAGTGAGAGCCTGAACTTTCCCATTTCGTCTAGATTCCTTTTCACATCGATTTTTCAACTCAGCGTTTTGAATTGCTTTGTTCGCCTCACGAAGAGTTTGTTCAAGGTCTGACAAGCGCGTTCTTCTGGTAGCAAAACAAGCAACGCATGCACGAAATTCAGGTTCATAAGTACTTACCAAGCGTTTTCTTCTGTTCTTCGATCAGTCCATTCGTTATTTTATCTTTTGCAAGGTTCAAATCGAAGTTTGCCTATAAATTCAAGCACTCATTCTTCACAGGAATTAGAAACATTGAATTCCAAATAGATGGATAAATCTGTGGTTAATAAAATCGTCAACACATATTTGGCTACTCAAAAATCAATGCATGATTTGTAATTCTATTTTTCTTGTATGTTTTAGCAATAGAGCCTGTGGTGGTCGGAAGCGCCCTGCAATACACATGGGATCGACTACCCGAGCCCCAAGTTAATCAAGCCTTTCATCGCTCCGAGCTCGGCAAATTGATACCAGACTTGTTTGGGAGGATAGCAGCACGGCTCAGTACATTGGTTCGCCACCGCGAGTCATTATAAAGGCTAAATATACATTCAGCCATCTCCAACGATGCTTAATGAAGTCCAATGCATGACGCAACCCTCAGGGATTGATCAACACCCAGAGCTTTAACCTTTATATCCGTTAGGTTTTAGCAATAATTTTTTTTCTGCAAGTGCAGTATTATATACATGAGGATGCACATTATACGATGAACAATGTACGATGACGAATGCAAATCGATAACTAAAGACGATGAATTGAGAGCGTTCTTGCAAGCAAATGCAGGTAAAACTGTTGGAGAACTTGCAGAAACTGAAATGTCGAAGAAGTTCGGCAGATGGAAAACCATATGAACTGAATGAGCACCAAAACACCGTTTTGATGCCTCTTCTGTCGCCGTTTCTTCTTAGCAAACAGAGCGACCCGCTTCCCGACCGAACTGTGACGTGTGGCGAGAAGTGGATCCATGACAAACTGCGACGATCAGTTCCATGGTTCCATGACGATGATACGACGCACTTTCCGAAGTCAAAATTGCACAGAAAAAGCTTCCAGTATCTCTACAACTTCATATATCAGAAATGCTTCAGGAGCTGGACTGAAGATGAAGGTGCCTTCCATGACTTCACTGCGTCCAGAAATCCAGAATTTTATGCCATTCCTCAAGGGCTAACTTCTGAACATATTTCGCCTTCCTCAGCTTTAAGATTCCACATTTCTATCCGCACAGGTTGCCGTTAAGGGCACATCTCAGTAATACTGACGAATATAATGTATTTTTCTTTTAAAACAGCTTTCGATTTTAAAAACAAACCTTTTCTAATACTGCTATTTGGTCTTTATATTTCTGTTCACAAACATCGTTTTCGCGGATTTTCCCTGCCATCTCGTTGACTTTCTCCTCTAATTCTTTTATCGATGAAGATTCTGAAGCACCAAACAATAAAGCTTATACCGATATCATACCTTAGTAGACTCAGTAAACATCATAGGCTTAGTAAACATCTCCACTTCGCTAGAAGTTGTTGGTTTTGCCACGTAAGTGTATTCACCTATCTACAACTCAATCGGTGAAACAAAAATTGATGTTGGTAGCATCTCGTCTAAAATCATTATCACATAGGTAAAGAATAAAAATACTAAACTAAGAAAACTACAAGAAAAACGCACTTCTTGTCAAATTAGCAGAGAGTTTCTCCAGATGACTTTCAAGGACCCGATTTTTCCGGCACGCCTCCTCCAGCTCAGCTGCTGTTTTCGTGATCTTAAAAATAAGAGCTCACATTTCATACAGGCAGTAAAGGTGACCTCACCTTATTCCTACTTTCTTCCAGTTCTGCAGCTAGCGCAAGACGAGCTCGTTCTTGAGAATCCTCTTTTTCCTTGTAGTCAAAGCTAGAAAACAACTTCATATCCTAACAAATTAGGTCAGTTTTCAATTCTCTGCAGACATTTAACTTACTCCTGTTTCTCCCTCTTCCTAGTTTCTTCTTCGATTTGCAGTTGTAAATTCTTAATTTCTTTCTTGGCATCGTCGAGGTTTGTACAAAGTGAGTCTATTCGAGCTAGAGTCTCTTTAGCTTCTGCTTCCGATTTTGCCAAGTCTGCTTTCAAAGCGTTTAGAAGCGCATCTTTCGTCCTTTCTAGCTGAAAAATAAAGTTGATAACGACAGAATTCTTTAGCATGAAATCACAGCTGTTTTTTTTCGTTTAAAACTTAGCTCTTGTTTGTTTTCAAGACACCTTGACATAAAAGGATTCGAAATCTTTTCTTCTCCATTTAAGAAATCTGACTGAAAAAGATATTAACTACAATTGAAAAACTCTAAAGTAATGATGGTGCAGTTACGTTAAAATTACTTATAACAGAATACCAAGATAAAGGATAAAGCTCCCGGCGTTGATCAATCCCTAAAGGATGGGCCATGCATTCGACTTCACTAAGCATCGCTTTGATGTGATTGAATGCATATCTGTTCTTTACAATGACTCGCGGTGGCCTAGCGATGTATAGAGCCAGAGCTGATATCCTCCCATACAAGTCTGGTAACAATTTGCCGATCCCGAAAGGATGGAAGGCTTGGCGAGTCACAGGCTCTGAGATCGATCCCCTGTGTGTGTTGCAGGACGTCACCGACCACTGCGCCACACGCACCTTTCAGTAAGCTACGAAATAAGTAAAATTCGTATATTCGTAAAAAAAAATTCGTAAAAAAGATGCAATTGCCTGTTGCATTTCCCTCTGCATTTCTTCATGGTCCAAATTGCTCTGCTCGACAAGCTCATCCATTTCCTTTTTATGTTTCGATATAAGATCCTGGAGTTTTTCTCTGCAAACTAATGAAATAGCCTAAAGTTTTGAATTTCTAAAAAATTTTTTAGTACTTCTCAGTAGGTCTTACTTGAGTTCACTATTTTGTACTTTTGCACTGCGCTCCTCTTCCACAAGTTTTTCATTGATTCGACTCAGCTGTTCGTAGCGAAATTCGTAGTCCTTTAGAAGTTTCAAGCTTCTAGACTGGAAAAGGTTCGGAACTTTCTCACAACATCAACTGAGCACAGTTTAGTGTCTACCAGTTCGTCTTGCAAATTTAGAAGATTCCCACGCCACTGATTATCGAATTCCTTTTCTTTCAGGCGCAGAATTTCCTCATGGCGGACTCTTTCGGCTTTGAGGGTATCATTCTTCTCGGCTGCCAGCGACTGCAGCATCACTATTTGTTCTAAATAATTCTTATAATGTCTTTCATGAATAACACCGACATATCTCATAATGGTTTACACTTCCGCGCAAAATTGTTAACGACGGGTTCAAAAATACGGTGCACAGCAGTAATTCGAAACCAACTTTGTAGAATTTTAAGGAACTGAACTACGAAACCTTGCCTCACCCACCACACTGGTGGAACATCGTTTCTAACCAAAAACTACTTGGTTCAAAAATCTCGAAAACCTTCTGAGAAAATCCTTAAAAACTAAATCGCTGCAAAAATCGCCTTTCAAGAATTCATCGTCTCCAGAACTTCCGAATTTTATACTAACGAAATAAATGAATTTGTGTCTTATCAGCGAAAATGTGCAGACCCCAGTAGCTACCATTTTAATTAACTCATAGCGCCCAAGGAAAGTTTTCGCGTGGCGGCCGGATGGAACGACTTAACTTAGGATCGACTACAGCCCACCTACACTCCTTCACTTCTCAGACAGATGGTTACTGGCAAACAGTGAGCAATGATAGTTATTCGACAACATCAACAGTTTTTTTTAGTATGTGTAGGCTATGAGAAGTTGCTTTATTAAAATACTTAAAGAGGCGACTTTGATCTATTGCTTTAAATCTGTTACTATATTTTACGAATGGCACAATTTACGACATGTTGCTCTATTATTTGGTTTCTTGTGAATCATTTGACTTATTGTTATCACTATTTCCCTCTTCCCCTCCTGACGGTTTAACGTGTTCTTGGGCGTCGGGCTGCAATGTACAGCGGGGGATTCATCTCCCAGCAAGGCCTCCCAAGATAATGAGCACGATGTTTCCATCCGGAAGACTGGCTAAGAATAAACCAATACCAGAAATCATCTGGTATATCCTCCTGATATAAAACTAGCCTCATGATGGCAAATCTCCCTCTGCTCTGATTCACAAGGGCGGCGGCTGCTTGCAGTGGTGATAACCTGAGGGAGGCTTCAGTTAGGTCGACCTGGGGATTCCAGGAAATCACAACGGCTAAACCAACAAAGTTCCGAGCTCAGTATCCCGTACACTAGGCGTTTCGCCTACGACGTCTGGCGGTGAGATAACCAACCAGTGAGAGGCGATCAAATCTCGGGTTGCACAAGATGTTATTGGAATCGGCCAAACCAAGCAAACCCAAGGCCACGACACACCTTGGAGACTGCTTCCTGCTGTGCTCCTGTAACGTCTGAACAGTCTTTTCAGATGTCGACCTTTACACTCTTCTTGAGGCTGCTGATCGCGTCAAATTCCATGTGATCACCCTACAAGAGATGAAAAGCAGGAACACCGACATACGCCAATTAATGACGGAAATTTTGTCATTGGTAGACAAATGGAGACCCGAGTGATGACTACATGCTGCTTGTAGAAGGACTTAAAACTTGTGCTGAACTTGCTCCGTTTCTCAAAGAAGAAGCTCAGATCGCATCTCAATCACCTTTGAGAAGTTGCTCGAAAAGAGCAGGACACTGAAGCTTGATCCTACTGCAACACATCTAACTCGGCTGGTAATAAATGTCAGATGTAGAAGATCTTTTCAGGAGGATTCACATAGGTATAGACAGAAAAGGTTAACGGAAGGAGCTCAAAAACGATCCACGCCAAAGAAGTGCCGTTGAGATCTTTGCGACAGGAATGTTCCACTATCCGTTTTTACGAACGAAAATGTGATCATCACTACACACCGCCACGATATGAAATTGATATCAGAAAGGTTCTCCACCAATCTCTTCCTCCTCGCAACCCCGTCTCAGACCCCAAGATACGGGCCCGTGAAAAACCGCTCGGAATTCTAACCCCTGAGGTTCGAATTGCGATAGAAAGCATGAAGACAGGCACAGTTCCAAGACTCCATCAACATCAGCGCCGTCTTCTTTCGAGCTGGAATCACTATTTACACGCACTTCTCGCAAACCAAATAACGTCCTACCTTCGAAAGGAAAAAATCCCAGAAAGTGGAGCACGTTGCGCACGGTTATGCTGAACAAAGGAAAGGTGACAGAAGGGATCTCCGTAACTGCCGTCCAATACGCTTATTGAGTTCACTTCAGAAGCTATACACGAAGATTATCTTTTTCTGCATGTTGAAGGCATTGGGTGCGGCACATCAGTTGAACAAAAAGGATTTCAACAAGCACTCTGCTGCATGGACAGCGTTGAAACAGTATGATGGGGCATAGAAGTCTGTCGGGAGTACCACCTACCTCCTGTCCTAACCTTTCTAGACTACAAAAAAAGTTTGGCAGAGTCGAAACGAATGCAATGCTATTCAGAGCTGTCGACCAAGGAGTGGACCCGTCCTATATACAAGCACTAGTTGACTGTTAATGGAACTCCAGCGCAAATACACAGCATTTTCATCGCCCCTTACTATAGTTGTAGGAAAAGGGGTTCGACAAAACGACACAATATCGCTAAAGCTGTTCATACCTGCACTGTAGTGGATAATGCTGTTAAACGAATAGGCCAAGAAAGGCATACGTACCGATGGAAAAATTCCTATCAAATCATTCTTTCGCGGATGACATCGTGATCTTTTCGAGGAGTACCAATAAAGCAGAGACGATGCTCAATGAACTCAACTATGCGGGAAAAAAGCAAGGACAACGCATAAATAGGACGAAGACCCAGTTTATAAATAACTGATGGTGCGAAAGTGTGAGTAAATCGAACTGGAGAGTTCTCTTTTTACAGAGGTCACCTCATAGGTAAACACTGGATGTTCAATAAATATGGGAAACAACATGAAGGAGGAATTAGACACAAGAAAGGGAGCAGCATGAGCCGCATTCAGACCTCTCAAAGAAGCTATCGACCAATTAAGGGACTCAAAACTCCGCGCTCACCTTCTCGATTCAACAGTCCTTTCAGCGCTCAATTACGCAGCAAAACCACTCACAGATCACTTGAACGATATCTTCTGAAATTATAACCAGCACTCACAACGTCTAGCCGGAATGCGTAGCTCAAATCGTCGAAATATACCTCATGTTCGAGACTCAGGGAAACGCACAAAGACAGAGAAATATAGATGCCCCGTTCACGTAATAGGAAAAACACATAACAGATGAACGAAAAGAAAAACGGTGGAGTGGACTCCAAGAGAATGCAAGCGTCCTCTTGGAAGAGTGTCCAGGTAATGGGAGGTCGTGTTGGCGGCAAATGTCAACCATCTACCTTCACAGATGTAAACCATTTAAGGATTACCGAATGGGCTTCGTGGACGTCATGTTCGAAGCATACGACCACCATGGACGACGATTACGCGAGACAGACCAATGAAAATTATGTAGAGGACCACACAACCAGTGAAGCTGGACAAACCCAGTATGCAAGCATTTCTTTTTTGATCGCAATCTTTCGTTTACTCACCTTTTGTGTGTCTCAGCTATCTCTGTAATTATCTGATTGATGTGTTTTACTTCACGTTGTAATTCATTCTAATGCTTTGTTCACGATTAAGCTGACGTTTCGGCGGATTTCGCCTTCTTCAGAGCCGCTTTCTATGAGGTTTCCACTAAGTATGTCACGTAGAGACCAACCGCACAGAAATCACGTGGAAGTATAATG